>JAIPRL010007566.1:0-23062 GCA_025469235.1 Pemphigus obesinymphae
ACCTAGAGAGATTACGACCGAAGATGATTTTATTGTGGTATTGAGCGAGATATGTTTATGGATGATGCGTCGGTGGACCAGAATGGCTGTTCCACCGTGGGAGTGTCCGTTTTTGGGAGCGTTGTCAAATCGATAAATGTGATAGTTTGGAATTTTGAAGGATTTAGTGGGGGGAATGCGTGTTTCGCCAAGTAGGACAATGTCAGCTCTTAATTTTGAAAGAAATACTATAAGTTCATTAGTTTTGGACGTTATGCCGTTGCAGTTCCAGGATAAAATTTTAAGGTTATTCATCATGGAGCTGGGAGAGTATCGATAGGAAGGATTTAATTGTTTTTTGAATTAAGATTTTGGTGTCATTGTCCGACGCTAGAGCTGAAAGGAGGTCTCTGAATAGAGAGACGATTTTCAAGATGTTTATTGGGTTTGGATTTTTGGTTTGAGGTGGGTTTTTGTTTGTTTGAGTGTGTGTTTGAGGGATGTTGGCTTTAACGGCATCTGCATAATTGGTTTTTTGGATGGTTGGTTTAGAGGAAGGTTGTGTGGGCTCGGTTGTAGCGATGGGTTTGGTGATAGTTTTTATAGCTAAGGTGTGTTGATAGTACGGGCAACCATGGAAGTTGGCTGTGTGGCCACCACCACAGTTACAACATACCGGCGTAGCTTCGTACTTTTTAGGGCAGTCTTTTGCGGAATGGTTTTCGCTGCATTTAACACAGCGTAAAGGGTGATCGCAATTGCTTGAGCCGTGGCCGAACCTTTGGCATATGAAACATTGAGCATGGCCGGAGTTTTTGAAAGATTCTACTCGAACTGTGTAAAAGAATAGTCCTGTTAATTCGAAAATTTTTATTGGTTCTGGGTTCTTAGGCAGGATTACTAGACAGATTGGAATTGATTTTGTGCGTACTCTGAAACGTTTAACTATTTTGGGTTTGAACCCGAGAAATTCGAGTTCCGAAGTAATTTCCTCGTCGGGAATGTCCGTTGGGATGCCTCTTATAACAACCTTAAGGGTACGGTCTTCGGGGAGTGTGAAAGTTTCGAAGGGGATTTTTTCTTCGCGAAGGGCAGACTAAATGTTTCGGAATTTTTGCGGTGTGTCGAGAGGAAGTCGGACCGTGCCGTTGGCTGCAATTTTGGCTTGAAAGTCGGAGGTGGACAAATTTGCAGATTTCAGTATGGTTCGAGCATTTTTTCGTCAGTCGGCAGAGTTGATCATTATTGGTGGAATTTTCAGTACATATGAATCAGAGTTTGTGATTGGGGTTTTCTGAATGGCCTTTTTGTTAACGGTGTCATATTCCATAGAGAAGTTTAGGGATACTGAGTCCGAGTATTCTGAAGATGATAAATTTTGCGAGTTAGACCTATTGATTGGGAAGCGGCTACGTGACTTTGTTGGAGATGCGATTTTTTGGATTTTTGGCGGTCGGGGTCGGCGCCGGGGCGAGGACCGTTCTTCTTGGGCTTCTTAGTCATGGTGGGAATAGGGAGCGAGATTACCGTCAGAGAAATATCAATTTCGGAGTTATAGCCTGGGGCTCGCAGCGCGGGGGTGTTTGGAGGGAGCGTGTTGGAAGTGCACCGTGTAGGTCTGCCCGTGGTGGGTCCTACTCCGGTGCCGCGCGAATACTCACGAACGGCCAGGGGCCGGCTGTGTAAAAGGTCGTTGTCGAGACGGAGCGTGATTGGTCTGAAGCAGCAATTTCGTAATTTCCCAACGAGCAAAATGCAATGCACGTTGACCGAAGGCGCAGTCGTTGATGTGTGCTGGTGTTGTCGTATCCAGACGGGTTCTTCGATGTGTGAAGTAGGAGGTGAAAGCCGGCGATCGTCCCGGTTTGGTGGCCTTTAGCTCTGAAAAGAGCTGGTAGGATCGACCGGCGTGGAGACCTACTTGGGTAGCTGGTTTAACACAGTTGCTGAAGCCTAGCAGCCGTTCCTGGTGCGGTGGCCAGTTTGCCCTGAAAAGGGCAGGTCGGGATGCTAGGTTGTTCAAGCAGAAGTGTGAAGGACGGTGTACAGTACAAGTGCCGAACGTTGAGTCGAAACGAGCCTAGCAGCCGTTCCTGGCGCGGTGGCCTGATTTGCCCTGAAAAGGGCAGGTCGGGATGCTAGGTTGGTAGAGCTGAACGTGAGCAGAGACGAGTGTGCAGTACGAGAGTCGAACGATGAATGATGATAATTATTATTTTTGATAATATAATTTTGATGAAATTAAATAAAACGCTTTATGTAATGTATAGCTTATTAGTAGTCTGTAGACTGTAATTTTATTGGTTACAATATAAGTACACCGGATAGGTATTTCAGTATATACCCACATACCCACTATGTAAATGTAAATTATTCTTATATGGTTATTTATTATTTAAATGTAAACTTCATACCAATACGTTTTTCTTTATGTTTCGAGATAGATATTTGGCAAGAAAATTAATTCAAAAAACTAAATGTGAAATTTGTCTGTCTGGAATAAGAAACATCGAGAGAAATACCTGTGATTTCAATGCAGCGCAATCAGTTCACCTTAAATCTCAAGGATTTTTAATTCATCCAGATAGCAGTTTTTTTATTCTGGTTAAATTTATTGAGGAATCATATTTTCAAATTCATGCCAAAAATTCAAATGCTTTTGATGACACAGTTGAACATTTTTCCACAACAACTATATGTAATACCATTTCCATGTAATGACCATAGAAGTGAGATAGTTGTGTACGTTTTCACGTCTTATTTGACAATGAGGATGGGGCAGTACACGTACTTTAACAATAGAAAAAAAAAACAGAAGAATAAAAATAAAATTTTAAAAATTGATCAAAATTTACTGGAAATTAATTTTATTCAAATATATATATATATATGTATTTATTTTATTTGAGAGATCGAAACAAAATAAATCAGCAAAATATTATGTTTTTCAAAATGTATAGCCTATTATTATTAGAGTATTATCATTTTCATAGTTAATTTTTATGCCGATTAACGCCCTAAAGCGCGCCAGGTATCTTGCCGCACGGTGAGAAGGTTCGGGCGTCAAGAAAAATAATAGTGATAAGACACTCGGTGGTTTCGCATCCTGTACACGTATCTTGATTCGCGGTCGTATAAGTTCGGTTCGAGCTCTGACGGCGGGTAATACGAATAAATGAAATATTCATGATTATATTTATACGCGAATACGGTATAAAGCCTATTTAGAAACAAATAAACACTCGGTGGTCGGCCTTTGGCGGGGACACTGTTCGCCGGCCGTAAGTAGACTTAGCTTCGGCACGGGATTACCGTGTTTAATCCGTTTCGTTGCTAACCGGGAACGGATGATCGCGAAAACGCAATATCAGCTGTAATCTCCAGGAATTCGACCTATATTGACCATCGGCGAAAACTGCGGTCGTGGTCCACGGTTGTCGTCGACCAGAAATCGGAAGCGCGTAAAGCCGTTAGCTGTTCGCGATTACTCCACAATTATTATGTATACGTATTTTTTTTATTCGTTTTGTTCGGCGCACTACACGACACGGCGATTATTCATGGGTCTGCGACGATTTACAACCCCTGCCCGCGCCAAAACCCGACGAAAATATACATTTCGCTGCTTATACGTATAGTGTCTACTCGAATGCAGTCGAATAGTAGCATGTATAGGTATATACGTAATATAAATAAATAAAATATAATAGTTTATAAATTTCGGTTTTTTTCGTTAATCTTTCGTATTTACGTCCACGATTTTCATGAAATGAAGTCATTTAACACAATATCTAGATTATCTAATATCTAATTAAAAAACATATCGTTTTACCGTGTTATTATCGGCGCATACACGAGTAATCGATGGAATAGGTATCGCTAGGCCGGAAATAATTACCTAACCTGAAATTAATATAACCCCGTTGAATGTGTCCGTGCCGGCCGGACTATTGGATATTGAATCGTTTTGAGAAGTTACAGTCTCGGATTTTTAAAAGTAAACTTTTTACGTTATACTATTGTTCCAATTATTAAAATTTCGGAAAAAAGATTTCCCGTTTTGATTTTAACGAATACCGACTGAATGGTGGAAATGCAAAACGTATAGTATCGCTAAAAGGTCGAAAATCGAATTGGACGTCGATTCTTGGTGGAACTTGCAGTAAAAATTAATCGATATCGAATATCGAAAAAGGGATTTAACTTTAAAAGTATTTAAATTATTATTTATTAAAGTTTTAATCTTATCATATCGTGAAAAAATAGAATATTTTTTATAATATTAAACAATAAAACAAAATATATTAATCACATCAAACTGTGTTTAGAAAATCGTATCATAAATTAGGTGAAATGATATCACCCTCAGTTTACATATTCTTATATTTTTGTGTTCGTGTTTTATTAGTTTTATTATATATTATATTTATATAAATATATATATTATTTCATTTAAATTACATAAGATGAATAGAACATTAAAAATGTTAAAAAAAAAACTGCTAGCTAACTCATATTATACCTGTACCTACATCTTAGTATACCTAATATGCAATTTATTGTTTTATAATAATTTATTAGTTTACCATTATATTACACATGAATTATATTTTACGCTGAAATGTTCATTATACCTAAATACCTGTTCTAATAATTATATTGATATTATGTTATTTTATCTCATTATTGAATAATAAAATTACTCAATTCCGCAAAAAAAAAAAAATTTTAAATTTAAAAATATCTACCTATTTACCAAATAAAAGTAAATATTTTTTGTGGAATTAAGTCTTCATTTTATTGTTAGAAAATCCATAAGTACCCAAATTAAAAATATTCATTATTGAATATTTTGTTCTAGAATTTATATTAAATAAAGTGTTTTGTTATTAATTGTTTTAATTATGTTGAAACCTCTATAAAATGTACAACGTTCTTTTTATAAATAGTACTACATTTATTAATAAAATTAAAAATACATTTTATCCTATTCTACATTTTAAGTTCAAAATATCTATACCATACGTTATTCCTAAAAGTATTTTTACTGGAAATATCACGTAAAAATCATTTCAAAACATTGTATTGCCCAATGTTTTTTCAAAATGTGGTATTTCCGGCAATAATGCGTTTTGCATTAACAGGAAAATGAACCATTTTAAAACATGCTATTGCTATTATATTTGCAAAAAGTGGTATTGCCAGCAATAAGACGTTTTGACCTGACACGACATTTTAAAAACTAAAAATCTATACTTAAATCTAAATATAGATTTATTTTGACATTGAAAATCTGGTTATTTTCAATTTATACTTCACAAATATGTAAAAAAATTGTAGCACCCCACACCTTCTCTTTTAAATAATTACAAGATAAATATAATATAATATATTTACAATATTACAAATGTTCCTAAAAATAAGAATAGTTGTACACTTAGATATGAAAATTTAATAATTTGTATGAAATAAGATAAAACGCTAATAGTTTTTTTTTTTATTATTTAATATAGACAAAACATACCTATTTTAAGTATACCTATATATTTGAAAAATCCCAAGATTACTTAATTGTGACTAGTCCATTTTTATCTTTAAACATTTTTTTAAGTGTCTCGAGCATGAAATACTTTTCTCACAATTTATATATTAAGAAATAAATAGTTCAATACAAATGTCGAATGTCGGAAAACAAATTATATTATCAGTATAAATATTTTCGTACATTTAATTACATATTTTGGTTTTTGATTTAAATCGTTTTCACCAAAACAATGTATTTTATTAACTTCTTTAAATGGAGTTGGTTTTGGATTATATCACTTAATGTTATATTTTCGATGTACTGACATACAGTTTATAATATGTAAATTAGTTTCCTCAAATCGTTTGTTAAACCATTTATGACGTTGTTAAGTACATTATAATGTATATTAACTTTATAATATTTCTTTACAGTTATATATACAAATTAGTTTTTATACACCTCCAAATTTAGTCGGATTTCATACTTTTCTCTTAAAATATTCACTTTATTCAACATATTATTAAACTTTTCCTCACCTCGCATATTTGATTCTCACGTTAAAATAATAATTTTGATAAGAACTTTATGTTTAGATAGATACCTACTCGTATTACATTTTCATGGAGTTTCAAACACACACCTTTGCGACCCCGACATTATTTTTGGGGTCGCAAGTGCAACCCCGTGCTATCCCCAATTTACGCTACTGACTTTATCTTATTTTAAAATCTGCCTATTACAAAAAACTACTGAAAAAATAGTATCTAGTAAAAATATGAGGATATGCGCATTTGATGTATATTAATACAACAAACATTCTAATATGTATATATTTGTTGTCGCTTACGTCTTTTGCCATTCAACCGTTGATATGATGTTGTGTAAACAAATAACATAAATGAATAATAATTTGAGACTAGAATTACAAGTAATATTAATTAACAATATTCAGTGGATTTCATTAAAATATATAAAATATGTAATTTATTCGATGCATTTATCAATATATTATAAAACCATCGACGATAATAGTACGTACCAATACATTTATAGTTCTAATTATTTTGAGATGATATAATATTATTCTATTCAATGTATAAACACGAAAACAAACAAATTATTACATTTATTTTATAAACGGTGGTCAGAATTTCCTGACTTTTTGTACTACGCATCTTGTGTAATTGCTCTTATTTCATGAAAATATGTAATTTTTTCCATAACCTCCTTTTAGATTTTTGGCTCAATCGTTTACATTTAATGTACACCTATTACCGTCCCAAGAGGGGGGAGGGGGTTGAGACTTGAGATATATAAGCCGGTAAAATTAAATTCAGTGGGCAATAACTTGGTCATTTTAAGGTCTGTAGTTCAATCGGCAAATTATTGGAAAAGCCTTGATTAGCTTATGTGGAATTTAAATGAACTTTTTGATTTGTCCACAAATAACAAAAAAAGTCTATGACCTGTTATTTTTGTTTATTAATTATTTTTTTGGGACATCTGTTACATATAGCTTACAATAAATATTATTATTATTATTATTATTATTATTATTATTATTACATACAAGAACTGTTTATTTTTATCAGTAATTATAGAATGATTAACCATATAATTTTTAATGTACTTGATAAAAAAATATATGTATCATATTATATTATTTATAGACTTTTTAATTTTAATAACATAAATTTCACCTTAAAAACAAAATTACTATGAATTACTATAAATTAGTAATTAAATTACAATGTAACTTAGTAGTAGTATATTGATGTAGAAAAATGTAGAAATGTATTTTTAGGGCCAAATCGTCTTGTTCGGTATACCCGAATACTTCTCGAAACCATCTCTAGTGTCTAAATACACGTTTTGTTATGGACAATTTCCTTTTTGGCAATTTACCTATAAAATTTAATTGCTGGCAGTAAATCTGAGCCACTTAAATACATTGTTGTTGGCAATATTGTTGACATATTATGACTCCGAATCAAATATGAATGGGTCTTTAAAATTGTTTGTGATGAGAATTTGGAATTATCTTTTAGCGGTTTTGTAACATTGTACAATCCGTTTCACAGAGTCCGCACTGTATACAGGACCTTTCTATTTTAAGTAAAGATATCGATCTCGGGTTTTTCGTTTGAATACTGCAACGATATGACGCGTTGTGCCTAATCTATAAACGTCATAAACACCAATACCTACCTATATATTTTTGATAACGTCAGATGAAACATCGGAATGAATACATTTTTTCTACGTCGCAGTGTACAGACAAGGAAAAATAGCCACTGGACAATTATATTATCAGCTAGTCTGTGAACCAATTGTACGATCTGTGGGTGTACGGGGATAGAAGTAAGAGTACGTACATTACGTCGTTTAAAGGAATGCAATTCAAACGTCTCGTCGTCGTCATCGTATATCGTTATAGGGTGTAATGTATACACTTCCATCGGCAGGGGGTTACGAGGGCAAAACGATTAACTCGGTCGGGAATGAAATTGTAAAACTTTAAACTGCAGAGCAAATGGCGGAGGATCGTGTTCAGAACTACTACCGAGTATACTGTACCACGACCAGAGTATAAAAACTGCGGTACTATATACTAGGCGGTGACGTCAGACCTAAAGTGTTACAGTAGCTCGTACTTATACCGTTTAATATAATATATAATACGCGCGGTCATCGTATCGTTTTCTCGAAGAGTTTTTGCTTTTTTTTTTTTTTTTTTATAATCAAAATAAACAGACGCCTTTTTTTTTATTAATTTAAAACACTACCTAATTGTTTCGTTTTGCTTTTCAACAAACAAACAAAATAAAAATAAATGAAAAAAATCGTTTTTTAATTTTTTAAATTATGATTTTTTTCCGTATTAATAATAACGAATAATTGGTTAAACAAATGCCGAACAATTCTCGGCAATGTCAGTAAATATTATGTCTACAATCATTACAGGACATCATGCGTGTGTGTGTGTGTTTATCAGTTATCTCCTCAGCGCTCAGTGAAAACTGATATATTATTATTTAGTAGAAGTCTCTGTTTCAGGTGTAGTTAATTTTACGCCATCACGTGAAATTTTTTTTTTTTCAATAAATTTAATATATTCCTATACTAAATGTATTTAAATAACTGTCGCAATATGCTTTAAGAGTCACACTTTTATTTTTTGACATAATATAATTATTTTATTTTCATTATAACTATATATATATATTAAAAATAAACTATTATGTTCTAATTAATCAGACTTTTATTATCATTAGACTATTATTTAGATATAATTCTGTGCACGAAAAAAATAAAAAACGAAAAAGAATACAATGTAGTGGTGCGGCAAATAACAAATATATCGAATTTATTTGCACGCGGATTTTCACAGTGTACCTATATAACTTATTTATACATACTACATAATAACATAGTACATACTACATTTATATATTATAAAATATTTTATATTTTATATACACGCGAAAATTGAAAAAACGTGATTGAAATTCGTGGATTTTTAAATTTTTATTTGACGTGAAAAAATTTCACGTTCAAAACGTTTTTATTAAATTTATTATTTAGTCTCATTTTTATAGGTATACATACTTAAACGTTTAAGTTGTGCAATTTTGAACTTATAATATCTCAGTGAATAATGGCTTAAATTTATATAAAATAATGATTTAATACCGGACATTAATACTTCGATATTACAAAATAAGAAATAGAAATTTTATAAGATATTATAATTCCTACTGAGTACTCAATATAGTTGATAACAAATATATTATTCTGTTCACTCATATAAATATATAGATATAAACTATATTGTACATGTTGTTATTATGACGTAAGACTTATATTAAATCATGTGAAATTATTTGGATAAAATAACTTACCCTATACAATTCGTACATCTTACCGAATACAAAAGAATCTAATGATTTTTTTTTTAACAGTTGTATTACTATTCTATTCTATGAATCACATGTAATAATATAGGTAACAAATATATATATAAATTATAACATTAAGAGGTTATTGTCATATATACCGATTTGAAGAAGTTTTATACGGAAATGTTAAGAAAAATAATTAATAATAATTATTGTTAATATTTTTCAATTATTGTAAAATATTTAAATACTTTTTAATAGGTAGTCACAGTACTACATTTTAATGTTATGTAATCATGGTATTTGTTTAAAATCATATTTACGCAAAAACAGAAATTTGGGTGATTTTAGAACTATAACAAAAGGTATAAAGTTTTTAGAACAACAACATTTTAGAATGATTAGAGTAATCAGTGAAAAAATTACGTTTGAAAATGAAAAATTGAATTAGTCATCAGTTAATAAATTTACCATTCGTGACATCGACTATATTTTATTAAATCAATAAATATATTGTTAATATTGTTTTTTCAATATGACAGTAAATTATCTACTTGTACATGATAATAACTATTATATCCGCACAATAAAAAAGTATATACTTTTTTATATTTATTTTATTTATTTAAATATTAAAAACCAAACGGCAATTATTTTACAATGTAGTAAGTACAAGTATATATACAATTTTAAAATAGAAGTGATATAACTAATAAGAAGTATGTTATACAATTAAAGCGAGAGCATAGTTAAATAAATATATATATATATAAATATATTATATGAAACAATTAATATACAGAGTTCTAGGCTCAAAACATACGAAGAAGAGAATCGTTTTTACCGTACGACGTGGTGTGGATAGAAATAGAAAAGGGAAGCTGATGACGTATAGAATGGCAGGGAACTTTAAAAGAGATATCTTTAGGAAGATTTGGAACGTCCAGGGACCTAAAAGATAAAGCCCTAATTAAATTTTGGCTACTATCAATACGGTAACACTAGAGGGTTTGATTTCTTAGAAAATCGCGGATATTAGAGAAGTCACGAAAGGGTGCAAGTTACTTGAGAACGTCAACTGAAAAAGCTAAAAATATATTTTGAATTGTTTTTAGCCGATTTTGGTATTTTATGAGGAGAGGATGTCAAACAACAACTCCATAGTCCAGTAAAGATTTCACAAATGCAAAGTTTTAAGTACGGAGATAATTTTAAGAAGTAAACATTTTACTGTTCTGCTTAATAAAACCTAAAATTTTTAATGCTCTACTAACAATAATGTCAATTCGTTGCTTAAAGGAAAGGTTCATTAAGTGAAAGGATAATAAATCCGGAGATCTTTAAGGATAAATACTTATTGAAGCTACGATCCATTAAGTAAGTAAGAATGGTAAAGAGGTAAAAGTGATCTGTAAAAGGAAATAACTTGATATTTGTTAAGATAGAGTCATAGATCAAGGTCCTCTTGCAAAATAAGACAATCTCCAGGGGACTAGGTTCTATAAAATATTTTTATGTCAGCATAAAGTAGACATTTTACTTTTTTAATATGATAAGCTATAGAGTTGGCAAATAAACAAAATAAAAGTGAACTTAGATGACGACCTAAGGAACCTCGGACTATTACCAAATTAGACTGGGTAATTATCTATACATTCAAATTCCATTCTACCTGAGATATATTATGATGTGAGACAAGATATAAGAGAGTCACCAATACCTAAGAACATAAGTTATCTTATATATAACCTGTGATCTACAAAATCGAAAGCTTTAGAAAGTCAGTCATTATAACATAATCTTCATGGCCTTTTTAAATATTATCCGAGATAAAAGAAGCAAAATAAACGCGGATGGTAGTTGTTGATTTGCCGGGCTGGAACCCATTGTTGCTCAGGAACAACGATATGGGTAAGGCTACATTTAATACAATATTGTAAACAATTTGTTCAAATATTTTACCAAAGTGTGGTAAAATAAAATTCGGTCTATAATTAACGATAGCTGATGAATCTCCTGATTTTAGAACTGGCGTCACTGAGCAAATTTCCCTTATAGAAGGAAAGATATTTTGTTGAAATAATAATTATTTATTCTTCCAACAGTTAAATTTACCTACATATATTACAAAGTCATTTTGTCGAACTTATTTTTTGTAAACTCATCGAAATAAATATTTTTAATATGTATAGGGTCATAATTATCAAAAAAACATTAATGAATTTATCTCCTAAATTTAATTCTCTATACATTTTACAATAAATGATTTAAGTTTAACTCTAAGATAATTGTGCCTTTTGTGAACATACTTTTACTAGGTATTGAAAATAATTTGTCCAATATCTTCTTAGTTATTATAATTTAATAATATTTTACGTATTTGATTAATATTATTACAATCGTATACTTTTATAAAGAAAAATTGAACAATGTGCAGAGTGCATTTCAGAATACGTATAAAATGTTTATAGGTACCTAATTCGTTTGAAATTAAATTGAACCTTTGTCACTTAAGCGGAAAAATGTGGCCTTATCGCACACATTATTTAAACAGGTTATTAAAAAAGTTATCAGAGATATAAACAATGTTTGAAAAGATAAGTAGAAAACATTATGTTTGCTGTTGGCGTTCGCGGATGGATTTTAATAATTGGAGAAACAAATGCGAGGTAAATAGTACAACGTTCCGATTTTATATGAATGCGAGATAAAGGTCGAGTTTCTTTTTTTATATAAACTAAATATTATAAGCATTTTATTCAATTATTTAGAGAAATTGATTTAGCATTTCTATGTTTAATATTTGGTGGATATTTAATTATATGTTAGAAATGCAATATCATTAAGATCTGCATGTTTATATTTCAGATACACATCTTTTATATTTTTTATGGCATACTGTCCTCACGTTTTATATAAACATATGTGATTTGGTTTATTATTTTATTGTACATTATTTATCACTATTTATTTTTACTGTTTTTGTTATTTATATCTATAATACTATTAATAATTTAAATAAAATAGAATTAGGTAGGTACGTACAACAATACGATCATTATTTAGCAAATAGTATTAATGTTCGGAAAATAGTATTTTTAGAAACTTCTGTGATAAAAACGTGACATTTTCGAAGTAATAAAAAAAAAAAAATCATATATTATATTATATTTTGTCTACCTGAAATATTTAAATGTTTGAAAGATTTTTAAATTAAACATAAGTGAAAGAAACATGTGCTGTTAGGGTAAATTTCGCTTTAGGTATAAGTTTATACACAGTTTATATTGTATGAAAGGAATTGAATGTATTTAACCATATACCTATTGTAATATGGTATCAGATATATAAAATTTTATAAATTATATTAAAAAAGTTTATAAGCGATTTTCATTTGTTAAATTTCCATTTTTACAAAGTTATTTAAATTGCCTATACAAAACTCCTTAAAAATTGAGAATGTAGCTTCTTTTATTTCGACCTTTATTTTGTCTTTATGTTACTAAGACTGCATGGTCATATCAATTAATGGTTTTTAAATGATTTATCAATGTTTTTAAGTGGTTCTATAGAGGCAATATTTTTGAAAACTTTCATGAAAATAAATATCTAACAATTGTATAAAACGTTTATAATATGCATTTTAAAAATACACAATAATTGGTCCAATTACAATATAGTTTTTTATTGAAAATATTAATTTCGAATTTCTCATTTATAAGAACGAAAAAATCGTAGAAAAATGAAACAAAAATAAAATAAAAAATAAAAAGCCAAGGAAACACTTCGCACGTTAGGTATAGGATATACTTAAGGGAAGTCGGTGCATTGTCGCTTCGGTCCTGGGACAGGATGAAGTTTATTATTTTACATTTAAAACAGTGATATAGATCATTGCATTCGATAAAAACGGTTCTGAGCGGAGCTTCGGTATGATATTTTTTAAAAAAAAAATAGGTAATCGTGATAATTTTATTTGTTATTTAGTTATATTAAAAATTGACCTCCATTTTACACCGTATAAAAAGTGGTTTTAAATGTGACGCCTGGGCCAAGTGAATATTTTTCCAAAACCTAAAAGTGTATGTATACATATAACTTTTACACCGCATAAAAGTTAATTTAAAATTTATCACACTGTATAGTACTGTATAACATTACAAAGTTGTTTTTTAAACCCTTTACTTTATATATATATATATATAATGAAAAAAATGTCAGTATACATTGTATATAATGTATAAGTATGTATACGGTGTGAGTAGTGTAGGTAGTCTTTATGTATAGATATGTATAGTATATACATAGTATGTATACAGTATATGGCTACACGATATCGTATAATTTGTAAATTTTTCTTCTTCCCAACGGAAACTACTGGAAAATTCGAAAAATTTCATGTATTATAGGGTACCAACTATACAGTCGATTTCGTATATCAATCAATCATACTATGGCCCGAAGATCCTCCTCGGTTCCTTCTGGTAGTGAATTTGTTAACAGAGAGAAAAAAAAAAATAAGAATAAACATCATTATTGTAAAACCACTAGCTCCCTCGCTACGCTCAGAATCTAATAAACGGGGCACGGATTTTGTAGCAAATGCTTCTTTTGAGGGGAATGTGATAGAAAGATAATTCTTATATAATAAATACGTTATTTATATTATATAAATACGTTATTATTTATTAGTAATAAATGATTAATAACAACATAATGTTGTCATTATATAACAACCTACGTAGCCATTAATATGTATGTTTATGGGATCGCCACACCAACGAAAAATCGATCTAAAAGTGTGACAAAACTGTGGGAAAAAATCGGATTTCAATTCTCAAAACGGTTTTGGATTCATCGGCTTGTCTTCTAGGGATCGATCGAGGTGTTTATTTTTTTTTAGCCGTGTTATTTATCATTAAAAATCGCAATTTTTTGAACATTGATTATATTTTAATCTATAATAATAATAAGAAAAATGTTTCGATCCATCCGCAGAAGATAGGTTGACACAATCAAATCTGTTTGCAGATTGTAAATCCGACTTTTCAAAGTTCCACAATTTTATCACTTACTGGCCTTTTAGGCGGAAATTTCGTGATTACACAATAATAAAAAGTGACACGGGTATGAAACTATTTTTAAATTAATTATAAAATGTACTTGAGTATTTCTATGTTGTTAGATTTTTATTTTTCATAATATTTCTTCAAAATTCCCTATAAGAACCCCTTATAAATCGCAATTGTTGCTTCCCCTTAAACACGTTTTATAAGTTATTGAAAATTCACTTTTGTGATTTTTTTTTTAATAAATTTAAATATGTGGTATATATAAATATTTCGGTATCTATAATTTATGTTTTGTTTCATATTTCCAAGGTGTTTGTAAGTTGTTAAAAATGAGAAATGCTAACATGAATTTTTATTAAAAATTGTTTATGCCGAGAGCTGATATCCTATGAAAATATTATGAAGATACAAATTCTAAAACGTGTGATATTCATGATTATTACGAAAAATGTATTTATTATGAAAGAAAAAGAAATACATAAGGAACTAGATAATATCATTAGCTGTAATTTGTTTTTTATTTCGTACTTCTAACACGTTTGTAAGTTTATAATATTATGAAAAATGATAATACAAGTGTTTTATTGAAAATGTGTAGGTAACGACGTCTTCTTAAATTATGTATTTTTGCTCAACACACGTTACACAATTTTCAAATTACTTTGAAACGACTGGCATGGAATAACGTGAGAAGACGTTTTATTAATATATGATTACAAATCCAGTTCAATATAAAAATAAATGTGATAACACGGGAATGGATATTCATCGAGTTTTAAAACGTGGCGTGAAAATTTATCTTTGAATGCATTTCTGAAATGCAAATCATTTTTTTTCTTCTTACATTGATAACTTGTCGACACCTAAGTATTTTAAGTCATTAATTTTTTTAAAAATTATTGTTATTTACCTCTATAGAGTCTATGATGCGCTCATTGTACGATCATGTATTTTGTCTATTCTTTGAACACACATATAGGTAGAAATATAGAATAACTATAAGCACTATTTAAGACTATGTGTATATCACACCTAAACTCTAGAGGTAGTTAACAATTAATTGAAAAAAAAATGTATACATTAAATCGGGGCTTAAACCCGGTAATCGGTTTTTCCCGAAAACCGGTTAAAAACCGAAAACCACTTCTAAGGTGCCAAAAAAAAAAAAAAAAAAATCATTATTCATATATTATTATATTATAAATATTATTTGTTTTGTTTATCATGCCTTCGTCATTTTTATTTATAACAATTTAATCTTTATTTTATAATACCTATTATTGTATTATAATATGACGTTTAATTATATGACTTATACTATATTATGTATATTATTTACATACACTCTTGGGCCGTCAGTGGTCACTATAATGACACTATTTTTAGCAGATGTAACAAAATTAAATTTAAGATAACAAAAATTTTAAAATTTTCGTCAATATTATTTATTGTTATTGTTTTATATTTCCCGTCAATAAATTGTCATAATATTATGCTATTCTGTGTACTAAACTTAAAGTATATACATTAATCAGCTGATTGAATTATTAGCGATTATTTAGAGTATGGACATATTATATAGGTTAGGTACGTACAAAGTAAGTCCGTGGTTTAAATAAATGTTGTAGTGACATCAGACACGATTGTGAACACGGTTGTTTACGACCGTTATTTTATAATTATTATGAATACTTTATAACTGTGTTATTTGCGATCGTAACGACTTTTACTTAATCACAAGATTGATTTTCTAAATAATTTTAATAATCTGACAAATATTCCGGAAACAGAATGTAGAGAACAAAAAACTAGACGACAAATAGTCATAAATATTATAAATGTTTTTCAAAAGTATGTTAAAATTGTAATGAACTACATTAAAATGTTAGAAGCGGCTTAAAACTGGTAACCGGTTATGAGAAGTAGGAAGCGGTTTTAAACCGAAAAGCGGTTACAGTAAAAATTAGGAAGCGGTTTTTAACCGAGAAGTGGTAACCACCTATTTTTTAAATATTCAAAGAACTGTTTATCGATTTCTGTGTATTTAAAAAACCACTTAATACCGGTTACCGGTTCTCAAAATTTTTGAGCAGTACATCGGTTACCGCTATTTTTGAAAGCGGTTTTAAGCCTTGCTTCAAATACTTAGGTGTCAACAAGTTGTCAACGTCAGTAGAAAATGTTTATATGAAAGCAGAGGCTTAGGCACGGATCAAAAGTCAAGAAAAATTATATTTAAAAATTACCTTCTACATCACCTTACAGATGGGTATTTGAAATTTTTAGGGGGGGGGGGTTGAGATACGTCGTAAGGGTATTATTCTTTACCCTGTTTCCGTGGCATAAAAATAGGAGCAAAAAGTACCTACCCCTTTCTCATAATTACTGATTCAATTGATAAAACTGAGAAAGGGGTAAATGTTCACTTTACTCCCACGATTATACCACTGATACAGGATAAAGGAAAAAGTCCCTACGGCTTATTATTTCATTCCCTCATTAAAAATTCCTAAATACTTATCTGTAAAAGTTTAATGATCTTGGAATAGCATTTATCTGAAATGGTTTACAAAATATAACAAAAAGTATATTTCAATTGCAACAGACAGACAATTTGTTATAAAATATATTCTACAGTTTTACTATAATACGTATTCGATGTAAATTTAAGTCTGTAAAAACCTATCTACTGAATAAATTACAATTTTACAACCAAAATCGATTATGTGTGACCATTTGGCAGTTATTTTACACCAAAATATTACATATTGGACATTTAAATGTTTATAAAAAAATGTGTGACTATTCAGCTTCAAGATTATTCAAATGTAAATAGAGTAACGTCTAAAACAATCATTCTGAAATAATCATAAAATATCAATTTTTTTACTAGATGTACTGACTCAATTAGAAATTTAAAAAGATAAAGAATTTTTTGGTGCGAAGGTTATAATGGGGTGTGGTTTAAACCCGAAAATCCCACTGTCCTATAAAACATCTCTGGACTTCTAAGGACGTTATTATTTAGAAAGCCAATGATGAATACTCTTGCCAACGACAAGTGATAAAACATACACTAGTAAGACACGTCCACTAATTAAATTCTTAATTAATTATTTAATATATTAAATTGCATAATATGCTGTTACTCGTGACTAGAGGAATATTTCGTACACATATTATTATCACGACTGATTAACTTTCGATAATTTGTTTACAAATATGTTTTTGAATAATTCATGGTAAGGTTTTATGATATGAATAAAGATAAACAAATGATTTTTAGAGGTTTAAAACATTTTCGTTGAAAACATTTTCGTAAATAAATTCATTGTTTCAAATATGACGTTATCTCTCGGTTTCTTTCAATGTTTTCTTAAGTCTAAATAAACAAACGATGGTTAAAATGTTATTACGTATCAATTTTTTGAGAGAAATAAAAACACTTTTTAACTAGACGTTCGACAATATCATACGGTTATAGATATATATGGAATACACTACATCTATCGGGTCGTCGATGTCGACGGCAGTGACCGGTGGAAATAGTTAGGTATATACTTCGACCGGGGTATTTGTCACATTCTTTGGTCGACTACATATTTTTTCCGGTCAGATAAATTGTGTTTTCCTCAGAGAGAAAGACTGATTCGGTACGTATAAAACGTAATCTATATAATAATATAGATTATATAACATATATATACCTGCATACTTCTTCTTCTTCTTCTCCGAAAAACCGTGTCTTATACGCATTTAATAATAGTATATGTGTTCACTCATATAATATAGTAGAGCACGTATAATAATAAAATATATTATTATGTGTGACAGGCGTCTGAAAGGGTAAAAAGTAAATCTGGAACGTTTTTTTTTTTTTAAAAAAAAAGAACGGTTTTTAGTGGAAAACTTAATACATTCTGTAAACCGATAGCTGTTTATACCGTATATAATAATAAAAACAATTTTTCAACAAAAAAATATATAAATATATATATTATGGATTTATTTTTGAAAGGTTTTGTTTGATAAGAAAAATAAATCACTATATAGGTATATACAGTATATATTATATTAGACAGTGACAATTATATACGTATATATATATTACATAGGTATATTATACTGTTCCTGAACAACTTGAGAATCTTTCAAAGTTTATGCAAATTCACGAATAAAAATACTTTTGAAATTAATTGATATTTTCTTAACCCTATGTCGGCCATGACTATAGTAATATAGATTCGAATTATTTTATCGGAATATATTAATTCAACGGTATGGCTCTTCTTTATTTTATACCATGCTTAATAAATTAATTATTCAAATTCACGACGATTGGATTAATGGTAAATTGTATTGTTCACTTAAAAAAAAGCTCTAATTATATACGGCGAAATGAACTATTTATGTATAGATAGCTAGGTATATCGACCTCCTCGTGCAGATTTCGCTAATGAAGTTTGTCGTTTTTATTTTTGAAATCGAATTATTCAAATATTAGAGTGAAATGAGTATTATTTTATTATATATACCTACTCGTAAATAATGTACGACAAAAATACTTTAAGGAGTAATTAGTGAAATGTTCATGCCGTTAAATATTGTCCGTATTTTTTTTTTTTTTTTTTTCATCTGAAATGAATGTTTCTCCGTTAACTGCAAAAATGCAAGCACAAAAAACTAATTATATCGACATACAACATTAATTATTATATAAGAAAATCAAATTGTCATAAATCAAAATTGATCGTGCTTTTCCGGATAATAGAGCTTAATAGATAAAAAAAAAAAGGTAAAAAGGCTAAAAAATACAACTACTATTTATTTAAATGTTAAAAGTTCGACATATCTAATTCGGTTAAAAAACAATTAATCTTAGAGTAGATTTAATCATACGTACCAATTCGTATTATATACGTTAATTTAACGTATTTATTTATTTAAAAATAAATTGTAGATTTTCACGGTAAAGTAAAATATTTTTAAACTACACGGAAAAGTAATAAAGCTGCTCAGATCATTGATAAAACCAACAATTGCTATCGAAACCCATAAATATAGACGAAATAATTTTTATGCATGGCAAAGAGGATCAAAGAATTATAAATATTTTGTAATTTAAAGAACTGTATTATTGGAAGTATATTTAGATTTTTAATGACATTGATTTACAGAGAATGGAGTAATATAACAGTATTTTTTTAAACAAAATAAATAAATAAATAATAATTATTATATAAATTCGTGTTTACGAACGGAAATATATATCAAACTCTTAACATTATCAAATTCTAATAATATCTTTTAATAAATAAAATACTATATGAATATATTTATACATTTTTAAATTTTTGATAAAAGAAAAAAAGATAATTTAGACATTGAATTTAACCTATCAATTGATAGAATATTATAATATGTATACGGAAAAAAAATATATATACATAAATTATATTCCCCTTATTATTTTTTTAGCACCTTAACACAATTACACTATATTATCTAATTTTTTATTTATGACCTGCCGGACGCCTGCATGATAATGGTATTATAATAATAATATATTTACTGCAGCGTCCCTATGCATAATATATTTAAAATTAATTATTTTAACAAATGTAATAAACGTATAAAAATAAAATTAAAAACATATTATAAAGAATAACAATATATATAAATAAAATTAATGTACATTATATATAAAAATAAAGTGTGACTATAGTATTCGTAAAAATAAGTTTAGGCAACAAATATAGTTTCGACCCTAAGTCATTATTATGTTACAATTCAATAATAAAAAACAAAAAATATTAAAATTAATAAACAGAATATGTCGAATAGGTGCATTATAAACAATAATAATAATAATAATAATGAAAATTATTAAATGATGACTAGTAACATTAAATATATTAAAACTGCTGTTAAAAAAATTATGTATCGTAATAAATGTATTGGTAAATATCATTTTTTTTATATAACGATATTTTAGAAAATAAAATTTGAATGTTTAAAATATTATTAAATCTATTATTTTTCACTTTATTTTACAATGATTAATACTTCTAAAGAATTTATGTATATATTTAATTAATTTATATATATAAATATATATATAATTTGTTGGTTCTTTAATATTATTAAATATTTTTCTACATTGAAATGTATACTATTATTACATTTTAAGACGTGCATAAGACGTAACAAAATGAGTTTTAGGAAAAGATTTTTTAAATTTTATGTCACTAAATATGTTTTTTACGGTACAATATATTTTTTAATTATATAAGTAAAATTAAAATTAAATTAAATAATTACAATAAATTTAAATTAAATTTTTAATATAATAATAAAAAATGTATAATTCGAACTTTTTGTCCGGGCTTTTTGTCGAACTACTTTTAAATCGGACTTTTGTTCTCGGACTTTTTGTCCCCGGACTTTTTGTCCCCGGACTTTTTATCCGGGATTCGTTTTTTGCATCGAATTTTGAAATGTCTACAAGCATTTACCTGTTAAGAAGTTTTGGTATTTCATAAAATAATAATTATTTTCATTTTTATTAAGTAGTGTATTAATGCGATTCTGTAATAATTGAATTAAAATTTTTTTTTTTTTTTGAATTTCTTAATTGTGTTTATATTAAAATTATTATTAGTTTCTATGTCACAAAATATATTTGAATTATATATTCATAATTAGATTTATTTAGTAGAATATATATGGTTGGACTCTATATAATATGGAAATCATTTGGAATTTCCATTTCGGTGGATTTTCTGTATATATTGCAATTAAAATTATTGTTAAAAGTGTATATTGTATGATCTATGAAGTTAATTTTATCATCTATTTGTATTTCAATTGTAAATTGGTTTTTTTTTATTCGTTTTAATTAAATTGTTAACTATAACTTCTGATTGTCTATTTGTACCTTTGAATAAAATGATACAACCTGCATGTGGAGTCCCCTGCATCGTGATATACGATTCCATACCAGAAAAAATATCGTGAATTAATCTTACCTTCGCCGGTGCTAGAACGCCTAGGTAATCAAACTCAAAACGGCCCTTTTCAAAACTAACCAGTTGCGCACACGGATGTCAGTCGACACTACTATAATAATGGGCGTGGTGTGTGGTAGACTGGTAGACTAATATTATTCCAATATTTTGTTGAAAAATTATAAGATAAACTATTATAAACGTTATTTAAGTAACAAAATTAATTTCAAAAATTGTTTGGGTATACTTAATAGGCGGTGGGTATGTTGTAAAAGTGTGCTGACACCCCCTTGCAGAAATGAGTGTGCGGCTCTGAGGCTAAGCCCACCGGTAATTAAAGTGATCAGACCAAATATCCAAGGCATTTCGATGATCAAAGGTGAACTTCTTACTACCCTTTGCGAATCACAGAAATGCGACGTAGTATATGTCCAAAAAACGTAGCGGGGCGAGACTAGTTTTAGGCCACTAATACCGGGATTGAATCTAGTCATTGAGTTACCACATTGACAACACGTGCAATATATACTAAACCAGGATCGGTGGTCGAAAACGCAGCCTTTAGCCTCACAGAAATCAGATCGAGATACTTACTATCGAGGTGCGCAACTGCACAATTACAGTAGTGTACATAAACTATCGAACATCGCCTGCGCCTTTGAAAAGCCAACCAATTTTAGGAACTGTGATAGAAAAATAGTCTTGGGCGATTTCGATAGCTACAGTACCATGTGCGGCTACCAAGAAATGGACCAGAATAGAGAAAAATATATTGAACATAGTCTGGGGCTGAAGGTATATCTCTGGTGCACTGTCCAAAACTTCCCCCATCCTATAGTGGTCGATTGAAGAAAAGTAACAATTCAGACTTAGTTTTCGTGAGCGATAAAATAATTTCACAAGCAATAAAGAATGTATGTAATCCATCCCATACCTAACACTCGACACCGAGCCCTAATGTTAAGTGTGACAGAAGTCGCGAAATCCCAAACCATACCATTCAAAATATGATTTAATTTTAGGAAAGCTATGTGAAAAGGCTTTAGAGAAACTCTAGATAAGAAAGTATGTAACTTAGACTCAAAGCAAGAAAATTATGGGACATTCGTAAAAAAATTAAAGAAGACCTCCTCCAGACTATACATCCCATGAAAGTGTAGGGAATAGTGTATATAAGTGGAATGGCGGAAGAAACTAGCAAAATAAAGAAGAAATGTGAAAAAACATTTACTACTTATCCGTTTAGCGAAGAAACAATAACGTTAAGAGAAACCTTGATGAACTGTGTATGTTAAGATAGAAACGAAAGATGGCATGAACTCGTAGAGAATACGGATATGACAAAAAATGGCGACTATTATCAAGAGGTTAAATGGAGACCCGGTGGCACATACGAACGACATAAATATGTAACAGCCACGGACTAAGATACTATGGACTGGTATTGCTTAGATGGAGGGTGTAGAGGGGAACGGGTCGCAAAAGTTTCATAAATGGAAATCTGGCATAGCTAACGCTCTATAACGGTTTAATTTAGAGTTAAGATATCATTGCCGTGATATTTAAAAAAATTCCTCC
>JAIPRL010007567.1:0-23060 GCA_025469235.1 Pemphigus obesinymphae
CGTTATCAGTACTTATATTTCCCCACGCCACTAACAATAACTAGTTGTTATCTATCTCAGTGCCCCACGCTATGCCACTATCGACGAATTATGCCACTATCGATTTATTCTGCGATATACATCGGTGAATTGTCATGTCACCGTACTACCTGTTATATTATTAAAACGTGCAATGCGCAAACGACTTACCAATTTTTGACCTGGACGGTTAATGATGCGCAAACGACAAACGCCGAATTTTTCACGGTCAAAAAGAGGTAGTAAAATAAAGGCGCCAGTAAAATATCAGGTATACGGCGCTACAGCTGCTATATACGTATGCCACGGCGCAGTGTTCCAAGACGCGATTTGCCCGGACAAAATCTGCTGCTGAAACATATAATATAGACTTCGACAAAATGCTCGTAAAAACATTTAATGCCAAGATACGCATATATGTTTCTAGATCAATAAAACTATTTAGAAATGCATTATACTCAATATTCATTCATACACATAATAGAGTAAAACAAAAATCAATAATTAAAGAGAAAGATTTTCAAAAAAAAAAAAAAATGTGGTGTAGCGAAACACGAAAAAAAAGAACCCAATTTATAGAATAAGCACTCAAGTGTATTTTTTTATAATAGGTATAATGTTTATTTATACTAGGTACACTTCATACACAGAGTATATAAAGTATACAGAGGATTTAATTGAGCTATAAAAATAATATTCGGTAATACTAAAACAATTACGTATAATACGGATATTTTGTTTCCGGCAATTTCTAATTTCAAAATGTCAAAATACGAAAATAAAATTTTTAAAAACGTGTAGATAATTTCGTCGCTTGTGGATGATATATACGATATTATGTGTAAATATAGTGTACATACCCATCAACCATTACGTACTTCAACGTCGTCTGACGCAATAATTGATTATGTACACTTACCCATTTTGTGAAGTATTTCAATTGCTTATGGGTAATATACTATTATCATAAAGTATTGGAATACACATTCTAAATACTTTTTTTCGGATTTATCCGGAATATGTTTTCAAAATACGTTTAATTTATTTTAATAATTAAATTTTAAATTTTTATTTTAAACTATTTTACTCGAGTCTGCAAATTCGATTGCAGGGCAGTCACGTAATCTTGTCCAATAACATTTTGGTGCAGGATTGATTTTTTATAATTTGTTATATGCGTCATGAAAAAAATTACCATCGGGCCGGCCATTGACGTAAATATACGAGTCGTTGAATGTTTTTAATTGTTCTATCGATAACATATAATCGGCACGCCTGTAATAATAAATTGTGAATTTTAGATACCAGAAATCCAAAGAGATTTAGAAAAAAATTGTCGATGCAATATTAAAGGCGGGAGAAGAATTTTTAGCGTTCGATAAATACAGTGACTCCCAAACTGCTCGCGGCGGTCGTGCGAATGCCGGGCGGCCGGACTTATGAAAGCATAACAATACACAATGTTAACGATAAATATGATATCTTGTGCTTTTATTATGCATCATTTAGGCAAGTTTTGCCATAAATGTGATTATAATGATACCTTATGAAAAAATAAGTAAACCGTACGATTTTGGAAACCCCTGTTTATCGTTTACAAAAACTGTCTATATCTTTGAATAAAATTATTATAAAATAAAAATGTTCTTAATGTTTGTATAACTAGAATACCTATGCCTTAAAAACTATAAAAAAAAAAAATTCAATTTAAATATTAAATGTATTCGGTTACCTCGCTCGTCGAAATGCGAATTTCGACCACTTGACCCCAGTCGACCCTACCCATTATTTGTTCAAAACAATAATAACTGCAATAATAACAATAATAAAAAATCAATGTTTCAATTTTAAGCCGTGCCCCCGGGTACTTGAAATTGAGTAGTTTTGTCATCTTTACGAAAATATCTATAGATTGTGCTATAACTTCATTATTTTTCATCCAGAATATACATTGAACGACAAATATCGAGTAGAAAATTTTATAAGGATTTTAAAAATGCCACTTTTCACATTATTATATTATTATTTATTACTGACATAATTACAATTGTAAGTTAATAATAAGTAAAAGCCCAAAAATCCAGCTAAATGGTATTTTTTCGTTTTATTATTTATACCAGTCGAACGATTAAAACAATAAAACTATTTATGTACACAATTATTGAAATTCAATTTTTTTAAAATATGAATTATACAATTTGAATTTGATCACGCGTTTCAGATTTGTAGCTAAAAATATATACATTTAAATGAATATGATTAAAATGTTTGTATTAATATATTTTTGTTATTATTTTTCCTATTACTATTTTCAATTTTTGTAAGTCATCCCCTCATTCAGTGTCAATTACCAAAATAATAAACCCTGTAAAATTGTAAATAGATTAATCAAGATTAACTTGTGCCTCCGGGTTTCTGAATTTAAGACATTTAAATAATTTATTATAGCTCTAATTTTTAATTTTTTTTTTTTTAATTCATTAAAATTAACTATTATATTTTATTTATAATAAATAAATTGCGCTTGATTTAATTATTTAAGTAATATTAAAATTTAATAAATATTAAATTTATATTAGTATTATAATATATATAATACAATAACTAGGTACATTTTTTTTTAAAGTTTCCTTTTTATAGTCTGTTTTTATTTCTGTAATCACTGACCACTTTTAAAATTAACTGCTTTTGTAATTCATTTTTTGACAATATTCTTTCAGTACTACTGACGCTTATATGCGTCATGAAAAAAATTGCCCTCGGGACCACTGACGCTTATAAGCGTCATACAATGTTTTAAAATGTTTTATTGATATAGTACAGTTGTCATGACTGTAATAATACTGTAAATTGTACCAGAAATCCAAAGAGATTAACAAAAAAAATATCGATGCAATATTAAAGGCATGATAAGAATTCCAAGTTTTTAATAAATATAGTGATTCCCAAACTGTGTGTGACGGCAAAGCGAATGCCGGTCATGCGAAGGCTGAGCAGTAGCGCTTATCAGTCGAACCACACAATATCAATGATAATTACCCGCGCTTATAATATTTTGTGCTTTTATAATGCTTCAATTAGGCAAATTGTGCGTTATCTTCTGAAAAAAAAATTAATAACAGTACGATTTTGGAAACCCCTGATCATCATTTACAAAAACTTAAGTATCTTAGTATATACCTAATGATTATACATAAAAAAAAAAATCTTAATTTTTGTTACTAGAGTACCTATAATTTAAAAACTATAAAAAAATTCAATGAAAATATTAAATTTATATGGGTCAGCCAGAGGACTAGTGAAAAAAGTGTGCAATACTGAAAGGGATTGTAGTCTTCAGTTAAATTTATTTCCTGTTCAGCCATATCATTAACAACTCGAAGTTTTCTAACAAAATTTAATGCTTTTTGATAACTGATATTTTCTTTCCAAGTTGATGCGGACCGTGTTAAATAAATGCATTGCCCAAATTAAATAATTTAAAAAATGCTCAGGTATCATTCGAAACCATTCAATGTCATAAGCAATAAATTTAGAAATTTCAAACTCATGTAACTTAACATTTTAAACATATAAATAAAAAAATTTTCATTTAAACATTTTTGGTATTTAGTATTAGTTATTATTATTTTTTTTTTTTTGTTTCTGTGGTTACTTCATCATCAAAAAGTGACAGTGCTACAGCTTTGGGGTTCAGTTGAAATTTGGCCACCCACTGCAGCTTTTAATATTTCGGCGTTTACGACGCTATTATTATACATTTTTTTATGAAGAATAAATCTTGAAATGGTACTGCTATTGCCGAGGGCGCTTAGAACTATACTCTTTAACGTTTCTTAAAAATGTACAAATATCACGTATTCCTTGTTCTTCTAATTTAGTTAGTTCGAATTCTCCGCGAAATAAGTATGTTTTAAGGCAATATATTTTCAAGAAAATTAAAATACAACTGGATTCACAGTTGTGATACTTAAGTATGCACTGTTACTTGATAACACAATGAAAATTGATCATTAGATTCTAATTGCGAACAAAATAATACAAAAATGACTTTTTTTCATGATAAGTATAATTTCGTAATAGAAAATAAATAAATGTGACTTTACGATATAATAATCTAGCTATGGCTATATAAATAATTAACCATTTATTAATTTAAATTTAATTACAAATATATATTTTATATTACATTAAATACAAAAAAATTAATATTTTAAAACATGTACATTATATTACCGCAATATATCGAATTTTTGAGACTAACATATTTCAAACTTGCAAGAATAACTTTATATCTGTATAGCTATATTAATGAACGCAAAAGATAAAATAAATATATTTTTCAATTTATTAATTTATTTTAAATCATTTTCTACATAGGTAATTCTGTAAATTTGAAACTACGATCGAGTGTGGCACCTTTTAAGTTTAACTTTTATTGAGTACAACACCTCACTAGTATATAATTACTGTTGCAATTCGTTTTAGTATAAATTGAGATAAGTTTTTTATTTATTAATACATACTTTATTTAAGTCTGTAATATTTTTGAAACCAGTTATTTTAATTTTGAATATAAATAATAATCAAGATATTCGTGAAATTGAAAGTTTAATTATTTATTTACTATATTGTAGTTTAATTTTTGTATTTACATTAATCTATTTATGTGGTTTTTCATTTATTTGATAGTTTTTATAATAAAAATTAAACTTTTGAATATTTTATAATAGTTTTATTAAAATTAATTTTTTTTATTTAATTATTAGTTTTTATTCTTTTCATGTAATATATTATTATTTAATATGAATAAGTTTTTTTTATTTAATTATATGAAAACTAGAAAAGTTTTAATTTTAAGAATATTATTTGTTAGGTAGTACGGTAGTTTAATAATATAATTTTGAAGTTCATTTTTTATATGATTAATATGTTATTAGTTTATAATAACTTTATAATAAATAATATATATTAATTATATTAATATGTTATTAGATTTAATAATTTTGGAATTTTATATTAAAATTATTATGATTTTTATAGTTTTTATAACAAGATTTTTGTTTTTTTTTTTTATTTTTTTTATTTAGTTGAATGGTTTTTAGATAGCGACACAGACAGTGATCAATACAGATATGGAAATAGAATAACAGTTGTATATAACAGTGACCATAACAGTGCAATAACGGTAGATGGACATCTTATCTTCTACCTACCGACTGAGTCTTGGACTCGTATCGCCACCCAGCGAACCAAAACCTCCGTGAGCCCGACTCCAAGAGACCCGGATGTTACGGGCCTTGAGCACCAGTTTTAGCCATACGGGGTTTTTATTTCCCTTCGGGCAGGCTACCGGTAAGCCAACTCCGGTCGTATGGGGACGTCATTCCCATCCCATCCGTTTAAAGACAGGCCGTGCATTGTGATTGACTCAGAGGTATGAGGTCGTCAAGTCCAACCACCCGGTTAAGAGTAGCCCTGCACGTAACAGTAGATGGACAGTGAAATAACAGTGTGTCAACAGTGAATTAACACCAACATAACAGTTGATAAAAAGTTAATTTAACAGTGATAACATTATAATAACGGTGTGATAACAGTGGATTAATGGTGAATTTACAGTGATATATCAATTATAGCAGGTATATAACAATGATAACATTACAATAACAGTGGATTAACAGTGAAATAAGAATACAATGAGATTGGATTAACAGCGGATTTAACCGTGAATTAACAGTCTAATATCAGTACAATATTGGTGAAATGACTGAACGATGAATTAACACAATACCTAACATAACAGTTGATCAAACAGTGATACGACTATTGCAATAACGGACAGCAGTGCAAGATTAACAGTGGTTACAACATTAAAATGCCATGTGGATAAATAGTGAGATATTAAACAGTGAAATAATAGTAAAATAAGAGCGGATTAACTATGAAATAATAGCAAAATATGAATGGATTAACAGTGAGATCACGATATATAGGTATGTATGTCTATAGATATTATATACTTATTTCATATCACTATTATAATATTGTATTTAAGTCCATATAATTTGCATTGACTAACTAACTACTACCAAATGTATGCTATCTATGAAAATAAAAATATACGACTGACCGTTCGACGAAATTATTGATTTCTCCCATCATACGCTAAAACGAATCCACGGAGTCGATCAAATTATATCCACAGAACACAACATCGCATCGTTTCCTGGGGCGAATACCTGCCACCATAATGTCATAATGTCTTCTACATAATATGTATTACCACGAATTAATAGATACCAGTTACCATAAATAATAAATAATAAATGTGCCTACGCTAGATTAACTAAATAATATCACATGATATCGTGCAGAATGCAGTAACAAGACCATACCCGATCGATACGATACAATATCTTGTTCGATCTATCCAATATTTTTAAATCAATTATTGCTTTTGATCATTTACTCTACGTTCTCGCGATATAACGAAAATATTTTTAATTTAATTAAAATCGTCGACAACTTAAAAATATATGTTATGATATAAAAAAACCATTTTTGTAATGTGATTTTCAGAAAAATATTTTTGGATAAATCTCTCACTACCCATACTGTGCAATAAATGGTTCCTAAAACATTACGTAGAGATTTACACGAAACGTGTAACAATTCAATCTTTGTTACTTTTGCATTAAATTAACATCTATACTACTGCAAATGTCCCGCAACGCTGTCATTACATATACGTATATTTAAAATCCCATCAATACCACTTTATATTGGAACACGCGACATTGCAATTTATAGAAATATGATATTGCTCAAAAATGTTTTTGGAACGTTTCATTGTGACGTCTAAGCAACATCGAGTCAACGTTCCAATATATTTTAGGTACATTAATGTAGATCATATAGATTGTAAAATATTGCAAAAAAGAATAATCGACCGGCTGGTATCGAACCACGGTCATTCATTGAATCATGTGTTTTGGGAACCCTAATCTACATGACGCCTTCACAACATACCTATACACAGACAATTGCTAGATCTGTAAAATAAAGATGTAAGTATATAATATGAATATACAATCGGAATATTAAACTAATTCGATTAATCCTGTAATTTTTTAATTTATAATCGTATTAACTTATTATATTTTATTCGCGTATTAAATACAACTAAAAAACGATTATGAGCAAATTTAATATTATTTTCCGATAAACCTTAGGTAAAAATTCTGTATTTTCGATTGAATTTTTCGTTTTGAAAATTTGAAAGAATTGAAAATTGATCTTTTAAAAATATCAATTATATTATATTATCTATCAGTAATAACATTATACTTGAAAATTTCTACTCGACCTTTTCTTTTAAAAAATAGAGTACCATATGGCTTATACAATATATAAATATACATATACAAAAAAAAAAAATCTAATTTCAAATTATTTTAAATAGGAATGAAAATAGTTAAGTTTTGACATTTTTCCGTGCTAATAGGTATAGGCTATGGTATACATTTCAAGTTTCTGACATAATTATTTTCCGGTTTATAACAATTTAAAATTTTTTTAGGTAGGTATAGTAACACAAATTCCCAGCGAGGAGAGCAGATACACCTTTTTGGCGTATAATAATATTCATAAATTTATAACACATTAGATACAGGTACCTATATACCATTGGTAATGTGTTTGCCCCTTATAGAAAAATTAGTTTGTTCCACTGCACCTACCTAAAATAGTTATTTTTATGCTTATTGAAAAAATAACCTTTTTAAAATGTACCATATTTATGTAAATGTATAAATGCAGGAAATGCACATTGCAGATAATTAAAGTTTGTACATCATGTCAAATAATAAATAATAAATTTATTTACAATAGTACCTATACAGTACCTGTTTAAATGATTAATTTATGAGATATTTCATAATGACACTATTTGTTTTTATTACTATATAGGTATATTTTCCTTATAGTTTCTCATAAAATAAAACATGAGCTGGTCCTCCTAGTATGCAATATCTATCAAGTTATTCTATATGTATCTACCTGTAGGTTTCTGTCATTTTTTATATAATTTCTTTATACCTGTAATGTACTCTCATTAAATTAATAAGAAAGTAAAATAACTAGATTATCGCAAGACGTCGAATGATGATGACTGACGAATGTGGCTTATAACATTGATTATGCATAATATATAATCAATGGTATAATTAATAAATAAACCGAGATGTCACGATTAGTAATCGGCGATTTATTGCGATATCAAATAAAAACATAAAATATACTTATGATCTATGGGCATATTTGTATATATTATAATCATATTAATGTATTATAAAATATTTATATATTATACATTTATGCCTATATTGCCCATTAAATACCAAAGTAAGTAGTATATAGACCAATTTTTGAAAAATGCGATTTTTTCATATTCTTATTATACGTATAGCATTTATCCGAATCTTTTTTTTTAATTAATCGATGGAGTACACGAACGACAATAGTATATAAATCGTATATGATTTTTTTCGTTGGGCCAAATATTATATATTATTTATATTGTACGATAATAAGTTGATAGACTACACGAGCAATATTTTATGTTCTATAAGATTTTCATCATTTATTTAACATAATCTCACAACTATTGGATGACAATGCGTGCATGTGTTACGGCCATTCTCTCTATTTCACATATTACAACATCGTTTAATAGTTAGTCAAAAACTATATAAATTAAAAAAAAAAAAATTAGTATATTTGTGTCAACATTTAAATCATCATCAACAAATTCACAGGATTGTGTTGATGCGAGTTCGCTTTGTCAAAGCGGCGGTTATATTCGTTGGAAGATGATATCTATGTATTGTAAAACGAGTATTTTATTCAAATTTATACGGTCAAACGAATGTTATCGTTGAAAAATTATTATCGTTCGTCTGTTCTCTCATCAATCTATTTTCATGCATGTAGGCTAAACAATTATTATTGGATGATAAAATAAATAAATAAATGATATACATATATCATACATTCGTCGTACGGTAATTTTTTAGTAACGTTATTTTATATAGTGATCGTGCGAACAGCTCCATTTATAACCATGTTATTTCAAAATATTGTACGATAATTTTTATACGATAAATAAATAGTATGACAAATTATCCTTCCACCTATAAGGTAAAAAGCGGTAAAAATGCCCTTAAAAGTAATTTTAAAATGTATCTCCAAAATATCATGCTAATACTAAGGAAAAATGCAGTATGTTACAAATGTTAAAGAATAAAACAGTATATCTAAAGGAAATACTATGTATTTTCTTAGTACACTGATTTCCTAATTTACATACTGCTTATAGATAATATCTAGTAGTATTGGCTAAAGCCTAAAATGGCTTTGCAATTATCAGTATGTCCACAAACCAAAAAACCTATATGGATATCAGTTTTGAGTTTATATATATATTTATATATACCTATATATTGATTTATATTACATAAAAGTCGAATTTTTTTTTTAATAACATTTAAGTATCGTACAAAAATACCAATTTTCTCATTAAAATTCAATTTTAATTTCAATCAAATACGTTAATGTATTAAAATATTTATAATTCAAATTTTATCAATTAAATTCCCCGTCATTAAATTTCAAATGTTGACTTTTTAAAATAAACAACCGTCTTAAATACTTATATTGCATACCATCAGTTGCAGACTTAGGGCCAGAAAAGCTGTGGGTCAACCAAATTCATGGGACCACTTATCTAAACAAAATTACACATTTTTTCTTTGAATGAATTCTTTTTTTTATTGCTCATCACCCTTTTTTTCCCACACATAAGTATTAAAATCATCGACAGAAGGCCAATCTAAACAAGCAAATATTAACAGTTTATTTTTGTCAACTGACCTTCAGAACCCCATCTAAATCCGCCGACTGCATACGATGACTCAAACATAAAATAACTTATTCCTTGTCATAATTTAAAGTTTTTTATTTTATATTTAACAATTTAACATTGTAACATTTTAAGTGAAATGTAATTTATTTATTTATTTATTTATTTATTTATAATTCAAATGGACAATGTTCAATTTACAGTATAGTAATATTGATAACAGTAATAACATAATAATACTCAAAGATAACAAATTTTAAAATAATACAATAGTACAAATTATTAATTATATTTATATTAACCTAAAATGCCTGAGAAAAAGTAGAAATTATAAGATAAAAAAAAGAATATATATATTAAGAAAGTAAAAATAACAATTTGTGTATATTAGTATAATGATCACTTGAATAATTTATTAAGAACTTGATTGTTTCCAGAAGTCATCAAAATATTAAAGGGGTCATTTAACATGTACCTTAGAAAGAAATGTGGTAAATAAAATAAATTTCTATTGCCAAAGTTATGAGTATTAATTTTAAAATGTATCTGGTTAAGTAAAAATGAATCATCAATCTCGTTATTTATTAATTTAAAAAGAAAGGTGCTATAGGTAATATTTTTGAGTGTTTTTAGAGATTCTATAAGTTTAAAATTTTAAAAATATTTTCGTATCCACTGTGGGGGGGGGGGTTCTTGGTATATTTGATTTAAAGCATATGAAACGAAGGACTTTATTCTGTACTTTTTCAAGTTGATCACTATGGCCAATACTATTATTATTGATGCTTTAAATATAAACCAAATTGTTCTATTATTAAATTGTTATCAAAAATATAAAATTGTTGTTCATTTTACTAATATGTTAGTTAAACTGATGTTAAGATTTCTAAATCTATATATATAATAAAATTAATAAAAAAATATTCTATGTCAATACTATTTTTTATTGTCGTGTAATCACGATATTTGTTATAAAATATGTTTATCTCATAAGAGGCTATCGGAGGAAGATGAAATAAAAATTAAATTATAAAAAATAAAATTATTTAGTGTCCAACGTAGCTAATTTTTGATTTGTGCTATTTTACACGTTTTATGAATTGTTGAAATTTTATTTTTTTTATTTTTTTTAATAACTAAAAATCTTAAAAAATTAATATATCAAAAAAATACTACATAAGACACTAGCTAATGTTATGAGCTATAATTTGTTTTTCATTTGGTATTTCTAACATGTTGTAATAAGTAAGTGAATAAGTATCGCGTACCTATATAATATACCTATATTCTATATAAAATTAACTTATTTAAATCATACAAATATTTAATAAAATAAATTAACCAATTGAAATTAATATTTGAATACATATTATACAGTGTATTCCGTCTTGAATGTACTCCAGTAACAAAAATATGGGTTGTCATTTAAAAAAATACAAGTTTTACTGCACATGCGCAAACAGAAAGAGTTAACATTTGGTAATTTCTCCAAATTTTTTTATTTTTTTGATACTTCCTTAGCTATACCAAAAAACGGCATTTAAATTCAAGGTCATTTTACTGAGATATTAAGTGATACATTCAAGACGGGACACCCTGTTAATCAAATTTAAATAATATGTGTATAACTTATTTGCATAGGTATACCATATTAATAGATATAGTTAAATAAGTTCAATAATACACTGAATTATTACACCTGTTAAATAAAGATACATTTTATAAATAATGTTTTTAATTAAATTGGTCATAGATGGAGACTTTACATTATATATTACATTAATATTAATATAATATTGAATAATTATATTATATTATTAACTAATATTACATTATTATTGACTTGAAATTAGGTTTTTGAAACTATTACTGCATATAGGTGAATCCCAACCCTACTGTATCATTTTCATGAGTATTGCAACATTAGGGTGACCCGATGTCACTAAAACAAAAAGAGGACAACAGACTTATAAAATGGACCATGTGCGTAACATTTGATCAGTTTTTGTGGGAATAAAAATATTGGGGAACTATGGTCTGTGGAGAAGACGGTTCAACCGAAATTTAAAAATGTGGAAGACATTGCTTTCTTGAAGTTTTGATAGAGGGGTTATTAATTTATTATATATTTTAATCACTTTTTTTGAAAATATCACAGCATTATATAACAATTTTGTATATACCCAGGTAAAAACCTGAAAAGAATCTTTAATCGTGTTCTTTAATATCATCATAATGATAATATCATTCGTAGATTACCGTGTCCATCAAGCATAAAAGCGAAATTTTTTGTCAGAATTATTAAATTTGATCCTCTCTAAGTAGGCGAATTTTTATCTATAATTTAGGTCTATAATGGTACAAATAATACACCGTTTCCAATCCAATAGCTATAAAATCACGTAATGAAAAATAAAATTATTCATGATAATAATAATTTTATCAAAAATATAAATATTTATCTATAATATGTAATATCAACACTAAATCTGAAAAACACATTTTAAAGTTTATAAAAAAATAGCTTGCACAGACGAGGGCGTCCATAAAAAGAGGACGTCTGGTCACCCTAATTGTAATTAGTAGGTATTGTTGTGCAAAGGACTGTGTTGCAAATGGTGTTCGGTCAAAATATCCACGGACAAAATATCCAAGGACAAAATATTCAACGGACAAAATATCCACGGATAAAATATCCAAATACTACTGTATACTTTACGTATTTATTGTTATGAAAATGTTCCCTGTTTCATGTTTCCCTGTACATTAATGTAATTTTTTGTTTTTCTTATTATACCTATACTATTAAAAGCTTATTTTAAACATGCATAAATAAATGCAATACCATGCAATAAATGATATTATAATAATATATATTTAACGATACTGAATATGTTTCATAATCTATGAACTTATATACAAACTAATCAATATATTTTGTACATTCAATTTTTAATCAAATAACAAAAATTGGAGGGAAAAAAGTCAATAATATAATTGGTATGATAAACATTAAACAGTTATCATTTATTAGTATTGCAAAAGTTTATGAATTTATTGGGATTTTATCTTAAAGTTGGAACTTAAGAAAGTTGTTAGTGCATACTTACTTAAAATTATTAATTTAATTTAGTTATGGTGTGGTAATATAGCCCTGAACCCAGACCCCAGATGATCCTATACCTAGGTAATATAAATACATTTTTTAAAAAAAAACACAATATTTGGATATTTTATCCGTTGGATATTTTGGTTTGGACATTTCGTCCGTGGATATTTTGACCTAGAATAGTTGCAAATCTATTTCTAGATTTCCAGCATATAAAACAATCATTTGAACTTCTTCTGGAAACTTCCTACGTTTAGTGGATTTACTACTATAGGTTAAAACATAATTTCTTTAAATTTTACGTGTAGGTACTACTGTACTAGGTAGGTAGGTACAATTTATCGACTTGCAATAAATAGAATATATATAGGTACCTATACCTACCTATGTGTGTATACAAATATCGCGTTTGTAATAATAAAATTAATTCAATTAAAATTGAACGGAGTTATATACATTTTAATTTAAATACTTACCAATAATCGAAATGCAATGGCAATTTCAGACGTACCGCGTACAAATAAACAAAACACTGGAACGAGTGGTTAACGAAAATGAAAATGACGTGAATCAGCGAAATATCGGGTCACAAGTCATCAATATTGTGCCGCGTGCGTGAGTGATTAAGACCAACGTCGCGCGTCGGACGTTTATTATTTTCACAGTCCAAACTTCCAGACTCGACACTCGGGAATACCGGTACATTTAGTAGTTAAGAGGATGCCATACTCGCATTTTCTGTCTCCGTCCATCTAATTGACAATATAGCAAAATTATACAACGCAAAATTGAAATTATGGCATTCTGGTTAGATTTAGAGCCTAAACACCTATCATCAAATTTAACGAGAACAATAATTTCGAGTGAACCTCATGGGTTTTTTGTAAAATATTGTCAGTAAAAAAAGTTACGGCATTTTTAGTTTTTGATATTTTTAAATAGCTTTAACTTTTTCGTCAGACGATATTTTACTAAATGCCCATGAGGTTCACTCGAAAATATTCCTCGCTTTAAATTTTGTAATAGGTGTTTATACTCTAAATTTAACCTAAACGCTAAAATTTTAATTCTGCGTAGTGTGATTTTGCTATATTATCTGTTAGATAGACAGAGACAAGAAATGCGAATGTAACATCCTCTTAGTAATAAGGATTCTTTTCCCGGCGGCGCAATATCTGTGATGATATTGTTATTTGCAAATATACAATATGCCTATATAATACATACCTACCTATAATATACGTACTTACCCATTCAACATAAACATGGCTGGGTATATTATGCGTTTATGAAAACATAAAAAATGTAATTTTACTACAGTTCATATAATAACATAATAATAGTTACTCGGTATGGGAGGCTCCCATGGGGTACGGGGTATTGCTCTGACGAGAGGGTGCTGATTATCGTCATGATATAATAATAAGTTATATATCGAGGAGGTACCTATAATATTATGATAAATATACCTAATTTATATATTATAATTTATAGATATATTAATTTATATGTTATAAACATATTATATTATTATTTATTTAAATCACATTGATTTTGAAACGGGTACATATTTTCAAATGAATAATAATAATCATTTAATAAACATTGAAATTCAATATAAAGTAAAAATTTAAGGCGCTATTCCACTGAGGCCGTTTCGAGTATTTTGAGTATTTTGAGCGTATGAAATTACGTTCCCCGATTGGTCAATTCATGTTATCGACCAATTAATATCACAGGTTACCGCGTAAAGTTGAAATATTTCAACTCGATCGACGTGTGGTTACGGCGTTTACTGCGTGCCCGTACTAGATTCTGTGATATTATGATAATAATTTTAAATTGATCAGTTTATTGTATATAATATATATGGTAGGTATATAATATTTTCTTAATTAAACATTTATTTAATTAGTTTGATAATAAAATGATAAATACTATTATTATTATTATATCATATTATACTATCAATATCATATGATAATACAATATTAACTATACCAAATATATTATACCACACTAGACTCCTAGAACCACGAATAACGTCGTACGCGAACACGCAGTTCGCGACACGGCAGCAGTGGAATAGCGCTTTTACGCGTAAAACACGTTTATTTTATGGAAAAACTTTTTAATCGCTATATGAGTTACGACAATAGCACATATTGTCCATTCACATTATTGTGCTTAATTGCAAAATCAAACACTATATAGAATTGCATTGTTTAACCCTAGATTGATATAATGTGCGCAAATTTTACGCATACCTTTTATTCAAAATATGTTTATTTATGATAACGCTTCACAATTCTAGATATGCTTTTATCAGTTAGTTAAGTGTCTTTATTGTGTTACAATGTTTTATACTCGATTTTTTCAAAATATTTAAAATATATTTGGATTCAAATATTTGGAAACAAAATATTTTCAAAATATTGTTTGGAAAATGACAATACAATATTTTACACACAATATTTTCCAAATATTTTACATACATTTGGGTTTAAATATTTGGAAACGAAATATTTTCAAAATATTGTTTGGAAAATGACAATACAATATTTTACACACAATACTTCCCAAATGTTTTAAATATATTTGGTTCAAATATTTGAAATCCAAATATTTTTAAAATAGTATAACAATATTTTTGACAAAATATTTTCTGCCAAACCTTCTTCAAATATTGTGAAAATATTAACATTTTCCAAATGCTTTGTGGGCTGTACACTTATTTTCCCCCTGTTTAGTTCTTAACCTCTCATACTCTCATACATATTCTTAAACTGTATTTTTTTTCTTAGATATTATCTCCTGCACTTTTTCTGCCCACCACCATGTTTGCTTATCCTCTGACAAACTACCTCTACTCTAATGCTTCCATAGCAACCCTTTTAACACCCATTGCTAACTTTTCCCACATTTAGCGAGCCACAGCCCGACTACTTTTTACAAAAATGTGTCCTCGAGGACTCATGATAATATATATTATGTCGTAAATTACCTATAATGTATAAATATTAAGCCGAAAATAGTTTCTTATCAATATTTCTAGGAGCTCTAGGATACCTACAGGGTTAATACTCGGTTGTGGGTTGCATTGTAAACCCAACATAATTAAATATAATGCAATAACGGTGATGGTATAGGATAATTAGTTGATACCTACTAAAGTTCTTGCACGGACCGTATCAGCCAGACCCGAGTATTTATCATAGTGCCGCCTCGCCGGCCTGTCGAATTATTATCGAACTAGCCATGCCCTATTTCGGGTTAAATTCGAAAATGTACTTATATTATCGTCAATGGGATTATGGGAATATTCGATTAAATTACCTAAGAATTCTCTAGGAACATATTTGATATTTTAGTTATTTCTAAATATTTTCAGTTGTTTTTCGTTTACACTAAAGCTCGGCCCAAATGAAATTGAAACAATCTTGTCTACCAATTATTTTATCAATACTTGAATATCACAATCGACAAGTTGCATTCAGCAAAGGACTGGTAAAGAGCTGATTGAAATTACAAAACTCGAAATTTGACATATAAACAATAAAAAATATTAACTGGCCGTGTTTAGGTAGGAATGTATAGAATGTTATTATATGGAATAATCTGTGATCCTGTATTACTCTTTTTTGGTGGAATTTGATCCAGTTGGGATCTTTAGGGACTGAACTAACTAGTCGGCCAAATCGTATTGTCAGTCGGCTCTAAATCGTGTTAAAGGCGTGGTAAATAAGTCGATGAACTTTTTTTTTCACGTTTTTAAGGTAGCATTTTAGGAAAGTAAGTTTTACAGTCGGCTAAATCGATTGTGTCAGTCGGCCAAAGTGTTAAAATGTGGTCTTTTTTTTTTTTTGCTCATTCTCACATTGTAGATAGCTTACGGCCGACGCCTCCAAAATTTAGAATTGCCCGACTACATTTTTAAAACTCCGGCGCCACTGTATACAACTATATAGGTATAGTTTACATAATATATTTATGAACTTCGATGCCACTGTATTACCATAATAATCTATATTATTATAAAACAACCGTGGACGCATAGGCTTATGCCGTGGACGCAACCGTTGCCTTTTTCGCCTATTGATACCAAAATATACATATTTTACGGGTAGAGCCGCGGAAGAATATTAAGAGGGTGGGGGTGTATTTGAAATATAAATAAATAAAAAAAAATAGAAATCATCAAATTTTTGTCGACTAATCCATTTTCCAAATTTTGGAGGGCCCTGTTGCAGGGGCACAATTCGTCCCCCCCCCTCCTTGCACCGGCACTGATTGATGCCTAATTTTTAAACGAATATTCGAATTAAATTTTTTAAATGCATTCTACTTATTATTATTATCTATTATTTGTTATTATGTATTGGTAAAGTTGTCGCGGACTTTTGCGGTCGATTTACTATTTACGAATTATTTTTATATACGAGTATTACAATCTTATTTTAAAAAAAAAAGAATATAAAAATATTATTATTAGTAAATTACATAAATTATTTAAAGTGTACTTACCATGTAATATTGTAATATATACATATTATAATCTGGCAAATCCAATAACTTTTATTCTATTCGATATTTTAGATTCTAAGCGTATAACGAGGAATACATATTACATCATATATTAGTTTTACAATGATGTTCTTTATTTATTTTTGTATACCAAATAATATGTATATTCATATTATTATGAAAATCATATAAAATACATATTATGTATACACTTTTTTTAAGTAGGAGGTGATAAGGAATTTTCGGGTAAATAAGTTTTGGGGAATTTTTTCATTATCCTGCAGTCGTTTTCTTAAGTGTAATAATAGAGTTTACCGAAAATGACCACTAAGTACTAACTTTTATAAATAGAAAAATGATAATGTTAGAGATTTGTCATTTTCGCCAAATATTTATATAGAATACAATTTTAAAAACTTTTTTAATCCTAATTTCAGTTTGATTTATAAAAACAAAGTAATTTAATTATTTTTTCATGAATTCAAAACCAGATTTATAAAATGGTTATTTTTAATTCAATTTTTGAAATAATTTGAATGCTTTATTTTAAGTTGTCAAAAAGTGCATTTCAATTTAAAATATTTGAGTAAGTGTAGTAAATATACGAAAATAAATAATATTAAAGTTTTGAACATAAGAGGATTGGAAGCGGCGATTGTCTGTCTGTCTCTATCACACTGCACGTAATATAGCAATTTAGACCATTTCTATTTCCAACGTACCGATGGATCTAGTAATGCGATAAGGATTATAAAACTTGATCTGAATTTATCATAATGTTTACTTTAGATCCATTTTCACTTTTTGAGATTTTTGATTTTTTCTCCCTAAGTCCACCCAAAGTTAAATTAATATATTCGGAAATTTAAAATTTTTGTGAAAATGAAGGGAAAAAATGGGAAAAGTGGGAAAGTCATTCTAAAGTATAAATTTCTCACGACGAATTCAGATCAGATCAATAGAACAATCAGTATATTGGAAATGGGATCTAGTGTTTTTTCAAATACGGTTGCCGTATTTATTAACATGTAACTGTGCGTGCGAGGTGCGAGGTGAACACCATCATAAATATGTCAAACATATTTACACTAACTATAAAGACCAAATACTTTCGACACAAACACATTGCGTAACGCGAATATATCAAATAATTGCTTTTACACAACCCCTTAATAAATAACCACTTCTAATGGGCATAACGAATAGGTAAGTATTTACAATATTGTATTCATCAGAAAATAGTCGGAAGTGGTTATAGAGGAGAATGGGGGAAATTCCCTCTCCCAAAAAAAATTATGAGAGATTTTTATCCTAATATAAAATAGGAAATGACCTTTTTTTTTTGCTTATTTTTATCAATTTTTAAAACTGACCCCCCCCCCCAAAAAAAAAAAATGAATTATGAATTTTTTGTACTTTTCAGTATATGAAGTCGAGGAAAAATTATTCGTTAAATAGCTCAATTTTTGATTTTCTTGGTATCTTTTTAAACGTAAGCTACCGAAAATAACGGAAATGGTTAAAGGTATAAATTGAAAAATAAATAATAATATATTACATAGGTACCAAACTGCACTGAGAATCGTTTTTCGAATGCAATGATTTATTTCAGGCTATAGTGTTTATTGTATTTATATTTACAAATGTCCGTTATTTGTTCTAAAAATGTATACAAACAAAAATCAGTTTTATATGTTTTCTCAAATAAATTAACTGATTTTCCAATTTTATCAGGACAATCATTTTACTTTTTCAATATTCATAGGTTAACTCGACTACATATTACAAAATATGATAGACGAAAATCAATATATTATACTATAGATTTGCGTAACTCCATATATTTACATCTGTAGAAAAAAATATTTTATCACTCATAATGTAAATTGTAGTGAATGACAAAACAATATATTTATAGATATTTAAAAGTCTGCAGCTATTAAAAATTTGACTTAATCCAAAATTTAATTCTGACCTTTTTTTTTATAAAACTTTTGACACTTGACAATTATAATGATTCAATACAAGTATTTGTTTTTTTTTCATTCTTCTTGCGTTCCTCTGATAAATTTATAAAGTTCCAGATACACCACATAAAGTGGGTACTTATAGATTCTGAGTGGAGCAAAATACTTATAGTTTTACAATTACCTAAGTTTATATTTTTCTGGCAACAACTTTTTGACCAGTAATCTTGATCCATTGTTAGATGCATACCAATAATTATCCAGTAGAAAATGTATTTAAGATGGTACTTTCAAAAGATAATTTTTCCATTTTTCAACATTTTAGAAAATCATGTACGGCAAAAATTTAAATGATAAAATAAATGTGATTTCTACATAATTCTGTTAAAATCGGTCTAAAAATTTGACATTTTTATTAAGTATATTGTGTAAGTATACCTATGTCATATAGGGTATTTAAAATAAATACATTTGTTTTTACATTAATAGTTTAATATAACTATAGTTATATATATGTTATACCTGCAACTTTATTTATAATCATTTTTTTTTAGAAATGATTAATATTTGCTTTTAAATTTAATATAACAATATCCTATTCAAAGAGCAAAGTGGCTCTACCACCTACTGACCTGCTTTTCCATTTAATTTTAGTAGTATTGATGATTTTTTTCATTTAAATTTATTTTAAAATATTAATTATTATATAATTTCTATAATACATTTGATTATAAGTTATTACTAGCACAAAATCTGGTATAAGAACTAGGTAGTAATGTAAAATGTCGGAAATTTTATGTTCAAGAAATTTAAAAATTTAATTTAATTCTCAAATGCAGCTTATATTTTTACATAAGTCGTGTAAAAATGAGAAATTTTCCCTAAATTTAGAAGAATATTTCATAAAATTAAAGATATCATTGATTCATACTGTAAAATTTTGAATAAAAGGACATAAAACATATACATACAACTACTATGTAGTTAATTATAGAGAGTAATATTAAGGATGAATTCCAATATTTCCGATAAAATTCGTTATTTTATTAGAGATATAGCATTTGTAGTATTACTCTTATATCACAACAAAATTAACATAAATAAAAATAAATAGTAAAACGTATTTTTTTGGAAATTTCTTCTGGAAATATCTCAGTGTCAGAAATGTTTTAATTTTATTTATAAATGTCTAAAATGGAAATCGCCTACTAACATCACAGTATTAGGTATACACATCATAAATTTGGAGAGTTAGTAGGATCTCAATGAGTTGTCTCTCATACATAATAGTAACATAATATGATTGAATAGTTAATGACAATATGACAGATCAAAGTTTTCTGAAAAATGTTGATTTCGGGGGAAAAAAGTTTAATTTTCCATAAAAAAATATTAATTTAAAAATATGTTGTCTTCAATTTTTTAAATTTTTTCACAAAAAAACCTGTTTCTCCCGAAAATATTCCAATATTTCCTGAAATAAATAGATACAACTTTAATATCTATAAGTATTTACAACATGATTATTGTTTTATCGATAACATTTTATGGGCTAGTACCACAGCACATATTTTTAGTATCACTTACCCTTATCTTGTCATTATCTCTTTCTCCTTTTTTTTTTCACGTGGCACAAAACGCAACCGTCCCGGTAATTTAGGGAATTCATTAGAACTAGAATACAATAATAATTATTGTCCAATTTAAAAGGTACTTATTAAACCAAAATATAAAAAAATAAATATATAAATACGTTTTACAAAAACCGAAAATTACAAAATAATAAAACTTATACGTTTTATACTCAAAATTTAAGCGTCTATCTTTCATTTCACTAAACAGGTCTTCCAAATTGTTTTATTTAAATTTTCTGTGAATATGATACTGAATTTTTATCTACTATATTATAATAATTATAATATACGCCAATAATTAATAAAAGAATAAATTAAATAAATAATAAAGAAAATAGAAATTAAAGAAATGTGCACACGATTCGTATCGCTCCGGCGGCCGCATTATTACCAAATTCCCCTCCTATGTTTTTGTGTTTTGATCGTATAGTTATGACGGGCGATTGACAACGTCGCCCCAACGCCGAGCGCTGTTCGTTACTCGATAACCATTCAAATGAATAATAGGTACCTATTTCAACCGTGCTATTACCTACATATATTTTTAAACTCTGATTGCCTTATACTATAAGGCTTATAGTGTTTTCATAACAATGGACAACAATTTTTACTTTCAATAATAATATTTTGAAAGTGCATTACAATGTAAATATAAATAATTGTTAATATTTAAATCAATATCTAACCGGTTAATAAGTATTTTGCTACAATTTTAGAGGGGGCCCGTTGCCCATACACACAAGCCGCCACTAGTGTATGATGTTCAGTGCATGATCTCATTTATAATATATGTACAATAAAGTTATGCAGTGCTCGAGAATAGACCTATTTTGAAATGCATAATTTTCCGGCAGTAGAAATGGTAAAAATACGTGGGAGTTTGCCATTAAGCTCTCTGCGACATGCCATTTCAGTAATGTATCATGCATTATTTCTGTTCGTTTTTTCTTCATCACTGTTTTTCTCCTCTGAAATTAATGCATCCGTGGAAAAAATATTTTAGGATTTCAAACACAACACTGTGTGTTCCAATCGATTTTTCCATCTGTACATATGTATCGCAAGTAGAAACTCGATGTATGAACACTTGTATTGTATGATGGATACGGATTACTGATATGACATGTCACACAGAATTTAATTAATGACGACCGCCGCGGCTTCCTTCCATTCCTGCTACTTGACACTATGCACTATACATACATAATACATACATACATACATACATACATACATACATACATACATACATACATAATGCACTATGCATTTCAAAACAGCGCACTGCATAATATTATTATACGCATATTTTAAAGTGATGCAATAAATAAACTAAAGTTGGAAAAAAAAGTTAAACATATTGTAGGAAAAAAATGAATTTATAACTTCCCATAATCTTATCTGTATATTTCCGCGTCCTTTGCTACATTAACTACCAACTGGATTATTACAAATATAATATACCTACTATAATATAACAACTATTATTTCCTTATTATTTTTCTTCTTATCTTTGCTATTCATGTATATTTTGTATATTTCTTCATTATAAATAAAAATGTTTAAAATAAATATTGTTCTATTTTTTTGTATAAGTCGAGTTTTTTGTCTCGTAAATATCAAAAATCGGGCAACAAGGTGTGTGATAACACGCTTCGCTCATCGGATTCGGATATCAGCAACGATGGAAAAACTTCCCTTATTAGACGGGAAACTAGTTTTGTGTGGATGTATTGAATTTGAAAGCAACCATTCTAAACCATGCGGTTACAATATAATCTGACTTGCTTTGTGGGGGGGGGGGGTACTCTGTCTCAAGCTTGAGCTTCTTCCAGAGGGTCGGATGTTTTAGGGAGTTGTAACGTGATGAGGGGGCGAATTTATGG
>JAIPRL010007568.1:0-23057 GCA_025469235.1 Pemphigus obesinymphae
TTCGAGTTCAATATAGGTAGGTAGTACCTATATTATTATAATATCCGATATTATTATATACATCCTATATTATTATATACGTCGGACGTATGATAAAATTTAATTATTCATTTATAATTAAAAAAAAATATATTTTCAATTAAAATATTACGTATTAATATTTTGTACAACGAGAAATATTAATCGTAATATTATGAAAATATTATAAAAACCGCGCGTAATCGTCGCGATGTTGTGGCGTACGTCATTGAAAACAACCTGTTTACGTTACACGCGACCAACGCGCGTACGCTCCAAAACGTCGACATGCAGCGATTCAATTTTTGGTCGCGCGGCGGACCGCGACAAAAACGCGTTGGTATGGCGCGTTCCATTATAATACATGTTCTTACGATTTGAAGCGGGATCGCGCGATTTATGGTCGCGCGTAAAACGCGATGGTGGGGCAGGACCCTAATGCGGAAATTGTTCGTACTATATGTGTTATCGGGGAATAAAATGGACGAATCTTTTCGTGGAAATTTTTTGTTTACGTCAACGATATTGCGTAATAGACCGTTCGCGGTCGGCCGGGGTCCGAGAGTTCGTCGACGGCGTTAAAAAAATAATTATATTATATAACGTTATGTCGATAACAATAATAATAAGTGTGAAATTCGAGAATAACGGGGGCGGGCGGTGTCCGCCGCCGCAGCGGCAGACGGGTGGGCGGGGAGGTTTATTTTTGGTGTCCACAACGGATGCGGCGGAACGCGCGAAAATTAATCTGCGGACGTGCTTGCGACGTACGAGGGCGAGAGGAGGTGGGATCGAACCATCTCCGCCGATTCCCGCCGAATTCGAAAATGTCGGTGAAAGGGTTAAATTTTTAAAAAAGTTGACAATTTGACAAATTTCAGGTACAGGGTTAAGTGTCACTAATTGATTAATTGGCTAATTGCTCTAGGTCAATTGGGGTCAAGTGGCCAATTATCTATGATTAATTGACCAATTAGTATGATTAATTGGGGTCACGTGACCTTTAGGGTAGGAGGGGTAAAAACCTCCGGGAGGTTTTTCGGGGGGGGGGGGGCAGAACCGGCTATTCTACCTTATTCTAATGAATTATATATTGAATACCTTTATTGATTTTAAAACTATATTTTTAAATAAATCGAATAATAAACATACGCAATACACATACTATTTTTTATATATTTTTGCAAAACAATAATAAAAAAAAAAATTTAATAATGATTTTTTTAAAAATGTATTTATATTTATTATGAAGAAATATCGGAGTAGGTAAATTGCATTTACTCAAAAAAAAGGTCACAGTCATATACTACGTAAATTGCGGCCCGAGTATTTTTGAAAGGTATGTCAATTGCATCCCGGATATTTTTGAAACGTACGTAAACTGCGTCCCAGGATATTCTGTATACTTCCAGACGACAAATAATTTAAAGATAAGTAATGAACTACGATATACATAATATGTTCATTTATATAATATTACTAGCCAGTGTGCATTAAATCGTAACTCATATGCAGTGTACAGTTTACTGTTGTGTATTTTTGTCAAGAAATAAAAATTAACGTTACGAAAAGCCAAAGTTACTGCAGGCCTAAGTCTGGAAAATGGGAGAAAAATATTGATTTAATATGGTTAATTTTAGTACAAAAATTTTTAACAACTATTATTTTAATAATATAATATGTCAAATAATTAATTTATACCTATAGGTACCTACAATGTTTTAATTATAATTATTTATTATATATATATATAAATATATATATATTTATTATTAATTAATTAATTAATTAATAATAATACTTATTGAGTACATCCCACGCAGTTTCGAATAACGTCACTGATATTAGTTTAAATTTTAGCAAATGTTTTAGGTGTAATACATGGAATGTAAATGGAATGAATGCTGAAAGTTCATAAAATTGTGCATGACCAATTCCTACAGCTATAGAACCATTAACTACTGCCTTTTTTTCTATAATTTTCTAATTTCTATATATTTGATTTTAGAAGTATATTCAGAATCGATATTTTTCTTTATTTGGCATACTATACATTTAAATTCCCAAGAAGAAAAAAAACCTTTTTTATGTTCAGATATTAATTCCATATCTAAAAACGTACAATCTAGTCCATCCTGGTGTCTGCATTGTAAAATTTGTTTAAAAACAAAATTCACATCGACAATTTTGTGACCAAAAAACGGCAAATAACTGAAAATAAATATAAAAAATATTTCACATTATATTTAATAAAGTAAATATAGATAAAGTTTTTAATTTGCGTAACCTTTGGTCAATAATCGTATGTGAACTATTTTCATACGACACTAATAGTTTATAATTATCTATTTCTTAATCACTAGATGAACACTTGAAATACAGCTCGTCATATAAAAAAAAAACATAGGTACCTGAAATTATTATTTGCAGTTTCCATATAACTCAACTGAGCGTGTGGACTTGTTATTTGTGACATATTAAATTCATCAGAATAGTTTAGATTTTCATTAACAAAATTCGTTGGGACACAGGAACTTTCAATTATAGATGTATTTGGTAAATCATTCGAAATGGTAATTTCATCATCAATATTAACTGAACTATTAAAATGTTCTATAATATTATATACCTAAAATCAAAAAAATAATACACTTAGTAGTATATAGTACCTACTATATATAGTATAACCTATCTTTGGTACGTTGAAAATTTTATCAACCAGCTACGGAAAAATGTGGGTTTTTTCTTTCTACAGAAAACATACAATAAAAGAAACTTGAAAAACGTATTTTAAATATGTCGAAAAAAAAAACGTAAGTACCTATCTATGGTACTCAAAACATGAAAATGCAGGTTTTCTACTTCATAGAAAATATACAATAAAAAAAATCGAAAAACATATTTTTACACGTAAAATAAAATGATCGATAAAATGATCCCTCGATCGTCCATACAACAACTCCAAAAACATTTAATATATTTTAGTTTATTTAAAACTATATGATATAAAAACGCTTTGAAAATAAAATATATTAACTTCTTTAAAAAGTATTGATAGTTTTTATGTCCCGTATGGAGCAGAAGTGACACACATATTCCCTTTAAAGAAATAATATAATTATGCTGAACACCCAACAAAACTTCTTAATCTATGGGTCATGAAGGTGCCAATCCCGTTAGTTTCCAACATTGTCTTAGTCCTTATTGACAACTCTTAATCTCGGAGTCGTAAGGATATCGAATCCTTTTTTTAGTATTATATTATATCAAATATATATCGAATTAGTATAGTAAAATGTACTAAACTGCAAAAAAAAATCCAAATGTCGCGAAGTCGTAGAAGTTAACTTAATCTCGGGTCGTGGATTCCGAGTCCCGTTGGCGCCAACTTTGTCGTATACGTCGATGTAGATTTTGATGTATACGGCAACACAAGTTAATAAAACAAATCTTAATACAAAACACTTTAATATAATCGCAAACATATATCAATATAAAACATAAATATTATATCTCGCCTTTTCGGAGACTGAACATAATACCATAATATTTTTATTATCAGTAATAATTAGAAAAAATGCAACATAGACAATTCATAATTTTGACGGGTGTGATGACATTTCTAGGTTTATTAGTATACACGTCAACATGCGTACACATTCATAAACAATTTAAACAATAATATCATATAGGTTACCTATTATAATTATTGCATTTTATTTCTAGATTGTTTTTAATTATTATTTTTTATTATTGTTCGGCATTATGATATATAGATACCTTTTAAATTATTTTTACAAAAATTAGGTACCTAAGTCGACACCAATTAGTCAAGAAAGAGAGAAAACGAGCGAAGAAAAAGAAAAACCTATGGGTACTAAGGTTAAAAATTATAAATTACAAAACATAGTGAAATCGCTTTTCTTCGTATTGAATAGTTTTTTGTACTATAAATATAAGTAAATTTTTTATTATTCAGCACCAAATTTAGGTAGATACGAGATACCCACTTATGTATGCCTACTTTAGTTATCTACATACATTTATTACATTAATTATAAAATAACATATTATTTTATTAATATAGAACCATAGACCGTAAACACATATAGTATAATAATTAGTAGGTCTATTCACAGAACATGAAATTATTTAAAAACGTAATCAGCTGCTATTCCCTATATATTATTATTGTATATTGTATCATAAATATGTGTACAATATTTTTAATCCTTAAAATTGGTAACACTCCCCAAGAGGCAGTATAAAGACTTCAAGTTTGTATGCTAACGCCGCCTCTATCTTACTCTATGATATATATATATAAGTATACGTATACGTATACACATAATATAAAAATTCATATAATCCATAAATTGAATAATAATATGAAAAATTAATAATTAAACAGATCTGTTAAAATACGAAGGCTTCGATATCTCTCCAAAAGTGTGTAAGTTAATTTTGATTTATATAATTAAGATCTATAACCTTTAACGTATAATTAAATTAACTCTATATGTGAACTCTGTTTTAGCAAGTTTATGATTTGAATTTAGTTATTACTGATATTTAATACGATAATAGTAAAAATTTCAATGAAATATGTTCCATAAATGCAATTTGTGATCATAATCACAGTAATTAGGCCTGCAGTTAAGTATGAATCAATATTATGGACAATAGATAGAATTATAAAACAGAGGATGAATATAGTCGAGATGATTTTATTAAAGTGGATAAGTGGAGTGATTAGAAAAGATAAAATAATATATTAATACGTAATAGGTATTATAGATTCCCATACTGGCTTTAGTATGGCTTTAGTAGAAGACAAAGTAGAAATAATAGATTGAGGTGGCTGGGACATGTTTTAAGGAGAGAAGAGGCAAAATCAGTGAGATTAGGTAAAGAAATGTATGTTGATGATGTTGAAGGGAAAAAGGTAAGAGGATGACGGAAAATTAAGTTGGGAGATTTAATTGTGATTGTAAGTGGTGGGCGGGTATAAGTTAAGAGAATTTTGTGGATAGAGTTCAGTGGAAGTGGAAGACTTAAGTGTCCGTCTCCCAATAATCAAATATTTGATTAATTGAATAAATGAAGAAAAAGTAAAATGAAATATTTAAAAAAAAGTACTTTTTCAAATTATTTTATTATAATAATTGGTGTATTTTTATGCTTAATTTAATGGAACTATCTGATTAATAAAATAATAAATACTGGCTGATAACCAACATATTGTTTTCTAACAAATTAGGATAGATTTTAAGTTTTTTAAAAATACAAAAAATGCTATTTATATATCAGAGCACGTATCATAAATAATATATAAATCATGATACATATTAAATTACGTGTGAAATTTATTATTTTACATATAATTAGAATACAAATTTAAATTGATAAATGGGTGGTTTGTAGAATTGTTCTCAATTTTTCAATTTATTATATTGTGATTTTGGTGCAGTTTCTATCAATACAAGTCGAAATATAACTTCAAAAGTAAACTTAGTGATAATAATTTATTTGCACCACATAATTTACAGTAACAAAATTTACATTCTGACCTAACCTTTATGGAGAATTGTATTGAAAAAATGATTTTTTGAAAAATCAAGTTTCTCTTATTTTAATTATTAAAATTTCTAAAATAAATGTAATTGTCTTAATCTGAATACATTATCATATCAGCAACATAAAAATTAAAAAAATATGACATTGAATATTACGTTACATATTTTAAAGTTTTTGTGCAACGTAGAATATGTATAACAACAATATATTTTCATAAAATGTACTATATGATTAAAAAAATATATATTATTTAATAATCGAATATAATTTATAATTTTAGGGAGTGATAATAAATTTAAATTAACTGGAAGACGAAGTATGTAATATATTATAATATATAATATACATAAATGTCATATCGCATGTATACATATAATATATTATATTTTTTATTTATTTTTAGAACATTTAATAATAAACGATCAATATAAGTCCCATCAAAAATTATAATTAATAATGAAATTAATATTTTTAAACAATATTAGAATATATTATTCATTAAACATTTCCTAAATCTACCTTTATATACCATAGTTAAGGAGTAGGATTAAAAAAAACGATTTATTATAGTTTTATTTTATGAAATTTGGAGGAGCACTAGTAAAATATTTTCAATTTCATTATCTTTATAGGAATTCGTATATAATATGGGAGATCGTTTGATTTGGATAAATACAATCCAGATCAGTATTGAGGAGAGCATCGCTATAGTATGAGCTACCAACACTTCTCATGGCTAATACGAATTTGAAATAGGGTTACGATTTATTTTGAGACAAATTATGGACACGGGGATCTTATGTGAGGTTATAATACTGACTCAGATTTAGAGCCTATCATTATTATCGAGTTCTCGATTTCTAAAACTGCGAATAATTACAAAAATTTCTGATATGACATTTATTTAACTTGTTTAGGATATGCAGCCATACATACCCCCTACGTCCACCTATGCAATGTCTATTATGTTTTCATGAAAATTTAATTTTTAAGTTGTCGTCCGTTTTCGTTATATTAATTCCTTCGATACTCAGTTGTAGCCGGTTTAATCACATCCCAAGACCGAGAGCCCTATAATGGACCGTTTTTAGTAGCACTTGAATCGGCCCTCGGGTGACAACCACGTATTATCTTCAGCCTGCTGACCGCGAAGTCTTATTATGTAAACCACCAGATCGCGGAAAAGTGTACGCCGTGACGCCCGCGTTGCTACCGCCGTATGGCAGTACGACCGCGACGGCCAGACCAGTCGAGCCGCCCACTCGACGACTAGCTTTGCTCCACCCACCGGCCGAGCACCTTTGGGTCCGGGCACTGGACATCAATGTATATATTTTTTCCATTCGTTTTTTCTTTTAATTTTATCTTTTTTTCATTCATATTTACCACACAGATGCTGATGCATACGTGTGTCGTCCCACGTGTTCCCTTTAATAAAACACCCTTGGGCATTTTACATTTAAACAATGTTTTAAAACCATTCAGTATACCTCTACTACACTAGCGCATCCAGACAGCCGCACTCACTTGGACGATAGGAGATTGTTAGTTGCCCTGAGATGATATTATAACTTCACTGGTCTGGCTGCCAGAATTTATACAACTTTAGCCATCTAAGATATTACCTTCTGTCCACTACGAGGATTTATCTATTTTTATTTTTAGGATTTTTCTATTATCGCACCCTAATATGTGTATTCTTGCCATTTTTGTATGTGAATTTATCGTTATTAAGAAATAAATTATTCTGTAAATACAATTGTCCCATAAAATATAATATTTTTAAATGTTTTCATATATAAATATATACCCCATATTAATAATACTTGTATTTATACAGTTTCAGAGATCAAAACAGGTAAGTGTATTACTTACTATATTAGTTAATATTATTTCAATTATATTTATTTCTGAAATTGTACACACTACCGTTGTAAAAAAACGAATTATTTTCCAAAGGTTTTTACTTTTTTTATTATCCTGTATATACAACTTACTACTCTCTATCATATTTAACATGTAAATTGTTTCACTTTTAAATTTTAAAATATTATGGTTGGTTAAATTTCTACAAGTTTTGAATTATTCCGAGATATTTGAAAACAAGATTTCAAATCAATTTACACTATTATGGTTATTATTTCCAATAAAATTTTCGTTTAAGGTTTAACCTAGATTCAGAAAAATATAGTTATAATATTAGATTGTCTGGAGCAAAATTAACATTTTACACATTTAGTGGCTATGAAGTATTTTCCTTAAAATTTCGTAATTTTATGTTCATATCAGAATTATAATACTACAGATTTTAATAAAAAGTATTGTTTATTATGATTTAGCGATTGGTCAAGAATATACGAATATGCTAATCTCAAATGGTATGATACGTCTTATTAATCACTTTATTTAATTTCTAGAAAGTAAATAAACACGTTAATGTAAACACGTACGTAAGGATAAAGAAGAGATTTTATAAAAGTGGGTTATAATTTTCTAGATTCTGAGCGAAGCTATACAAAACTAATGGGTTTAAAAAAATATTTTCATTTTTATTTTGGTATTTATTATTTTTCCTTTTGAACAAATTTTTGAAAATGTAATCAAATCTTTACAAGTGTACCAATTTTTCGTTAATAAATATAATCAAGAAAATACTTTAATGTCGTAACGTCTTGTTCCGTAACACGTAGAGAAAAAAATAAAAAATATAGAAATATTGGTTATTTTTCAAAAATGTACAACAAAAAGTGTACTTGAAAACGGTTTTTCGATGATATTTATACATTTGATATTGTCTTTTTTAATTCAATTTCCATCCGCAGTTAAATGTACAGAGGTTTGAGCTAGAATTTATCTATATGTTGTCAGATCTTGAAGTGTATATAATTTCGGAATTTTCAGAAATAATAACTGTTCAAGTCCAGGTATGAGTTAGTACTTCGATAATTAGTGCATTTCCATAGAAAATGATTACTTTTTCACCTAATTTAATCTGACCATTGTAAAGTTTTCGGAACCGTATAATCTATTTATATGAAATGACATAAACCATTTATTGAATCTAGTTTATTTTTGTTTTTCATATATGGATTATAGGTACAATAAATTCCTCCTTTTTTTATAATTAATTAATTAATTCTTCGATTTTTGGTTCAATTATGTTATTATTTTTAATTTTTAAATCGTTCATATTTAAGTCTTTATTTGATATTTCAGTTAACGGGTGGTCAATAATATAGATTTGAATTTATGTTCAACTAATGATTGAACATAAGCTTCACCATTTTTTAATAAATCAATTTAAGATTAATATTATTGCTAGATTTAACTATCTCGTATGATACTGAACTACTACACTCGTTTACACTATTAAATGTATTGTTTATAACAGGGATGATTTTAAAAATCATTTTTTATAATTTCCAGTTTACCGCCATAATTCTTATTTGTACGTTTATCACTAGAATTTGATGTATTAACTTTTCAATTCTTAGTATGTTTAATTTTAATATGATTATTAAGATTATGTAGTCTAGTGTATATGTTTGAACAGGTATTACATATAAAAATAATATAAAATTATAAACGAGATTTGAAGTTTAATTATGAGAAGGACGATAATCTAAAGTTTCTAAACTCATAAATACTCGACCATGCCTTTTGGTAGTTAGACTGATACTGAGATATTTTTAATACATATATAATGTTTAACATTAGTTTGAGAGAAGTATATATAAACAACAGTTAAATTTTAGTATGTACTACGTCTTCTTCTTCTTCTCCTTCTCCTTCTCCTTCTCTCCCAACTACTTGGGGTCGGACACCCTGGTCCTACACTTCCACTTAACTCTATCTCCCGCATCTTCTTCGCTTACTCCCACCTTCCTCATATCACTCGCCATTACATCTCCCCATCTCTTTTTCGGTCTTCCCCTACCCCTTTTACCAACAACATGCATTTCCCTTACTAATCTTACTGCCTCAGTCTCTTCCCTCCTTAATACATGCCCGAGACATCTTAATCTATTCTCTCTCATTTTGTATACTATCAAAGTTACCCCTATACTACCTCTGATATACTCATTCCTTATTTTATCCTCTCTAGTAACTCCACTCATCAATCTTAACATTCTCATCTCAGCTACACTCATTCTCTGTTCTATCTTTCTACCTACTGCCCAACATTCCGTTCCATACATCATTGCAGATCTCACCACTGCCTTATAAAATTTACCTTTTAACCTAATAGGGATTCTTTTATCACACAGAATACCCAACATTAGTAATAATATTATAGGAAATTATAATTTTATCAGAGCTGAAGAAAAAAAATATGAAATATAATTTAATTAGTTGGAAATAAAACTACTGTATTCCAAAAGTGAAGATACCACTGGCTCAACCTTAAATGATATGATGTAAGAACAAACCCGTAATAAAATACTTATTTTCAAACCAACTAAACTTTCTTTCCAGCTTGACAGTGGCCAGCCAGAAGCAATATTGTTTAATTAGGCGGCAATATATGGGGTTGTGTTCTGCCAGACTGAAACTGATCCGCCACCCGGCATCTTCACTTTTAGAGCGCTATATAGATATGTTATTTTTTAAATCTCATATTTATAATATTTTACTAGTTTATCTTACTAGTGTAGTGTATTATTTGGCACCCATATATTACTAAGGACTAACTTGGTAAGTGAGGCTTTATCAATGTTTTATTGACATAAACAATAGACATACCATAAAACTTTCATTCAGAGTACCTTTCTTTGCACTGCACCCATTATAAATTTAATTTCTTCATTCCAACTTATACCTCAACCCTAAGGGTCTTTAATCATTATTATACCACAAATTTCTATTTCTTACGCATTTACTATCAACTATTTTATAGTTAAAACTACCAGTCTACTATATACATAAAATACCATTTTTAAATTGTGTCATAATTCATAAACAAATTTAATACTAAAAAATAAGAATATTATTTGTTACTTTTCAGTAGTCTAACCCTGGATATATCTTTTGTTTAAATTTAAATTCAAAATAAAAATAATTTCTTCTTCATTATAAACAATCAGATAACCAAGATAAGATATAATTTCTTCCTAATGGTGCGTCTATTTTTATTTATTAAATATTTAAACACCATGGTACAAATGTCAAATTCATTGAATGAATTCAATTCATGAAAAAAAAAAAAAAAAAAAAAACAAGTAAGTGACCCATGAATTTAATAATCTTAGCATTGAGGAAATATGGATATTGATTTTTAGCGAAAAATTAAAAACTATTTTTAATTTTATTAAAAATTGTATTTATTTATTAAATCATTACAAAATACTATTATTATTTAAGTTTAATGAAGTTATAATAAAAATGAAAGAAACATATATAACTTGAATACAAATATGTAAAAAAAATATGTAATACTATGGTATTACTGAACATTACTGCTGAACTTCCATTTTATCACCCTGATCTTTTGCTGTGTCTTGTGAAACTTTAATGCTTGGTTCATTTGTCTGGATAATCTGAATGGGTCTTTCGCCTTTTACACTTTCAATCTAAAATGTGAAAAACAGATTATTTTTTTGTCAATATGAAATTATAAAAATATAATAAGTACCTTTTTGGGAGCTCCAATAGATAATACACCATCTGAAGATAATGAAGATGAAATAGCGTTTGGATCGACATTATCAGGTACCTTATAACGTCTAGTGAACTGACGTGAAATGTAACCATGTTCATCGCTGCGTTCCTCATGTTTGCCCTCCACTACTACATAACCATCCACAACCTTGACAGATACTTCTTCAGGCTTGAACTGTTGAACATCCAAATTCACCTTAAAATTGTTTTTGTCATTTTGAATAAGCGACAAGCCACTCTGTTCAGCAGAACCCAAGCGATAGCGTCTTTGATACGGCCTTATTAAAAGTGGTAAAGAATAGCCATGCCGTTGTGGTCGTGGCAATGCAAGCAAATCATCGTCCAACAAACCTAGACCAAAGTGTTGGTCATACACAATTGGTCGTGATAGTTCCTCCAATAAAAATGGCAAGATAGACATCTAAAATAATTTTATTGAAAAGTAAATTAGATTTATAACCAAAAATAGAGAACTTGATATTATGATGATAATAATTATTGCTAAGCACATTTATAAAATAATAATGGGATATAATTTAATATAGGTAGGCAATATTAATAAGTAAAAAATAATTTTCTTAATAAAATAGTACCTACAATATTATTGTAAATATGTTTTAAATAAAAACCCCAAAATGTTACTAAATCTTGTCATAAATGAAATTGAACAAAATTACAAAATATGATTTTAAATGATAAATTTACCTACCTACGTAGGTAGGTAACTGAAATGTTTTATTTAAATATATATAAACATCTATAACAAAATTACCTACATATAGTAAGACAAATCGATTTTAATTAATAATTTTAAAATAACAGATAGGTATTATAATATTATAATGGATATAATAATATCATAATAATTCAATTTCAATGTGTAATAAAACCAATATCCAATACATTTATTGTAATATTTACCTCGATAAGTTTGCAACTATAGAAATATCGCACGCAAAATGAGAAAAAGAAAAGACTTCTCGCGGATCGGCGAATAGCACTTATTGTTATTTAAAATTTAATTAACGTACGTAACCGACTTGTTGCACTTAACACGGAAAACAGACAACTGAATAACGTTGGCGAGTCGCCCTCTTTTATATTGTCCTCCTGCGTATAACGGCCGTAACCTGTAGAATGTTCGAGAACATTCGAATTTATTATTTCGTTGGACGTTCTATATAGGGACTAGAATTTTCTGGAAAATATTATCGATTAACGTGATTTTAGCGCACCAGCTCACGTCACATCTGTTGTGAATAACAATATTATTTTTAATTTGTATAATATGTTATTTTATTTATATATTATAGATAGGTAGTACCTAATAACGGGCAATACAATATAATATGTGAAGTAATAATATTATATTATGTTATCTTATAAAACTCGAAGTTAAATGGAAACAATATATAACAATCATATAATATTATTATTATATTGTAATAAACATTTTCATTTGTTGGATTTTAATTTGCTTAATTATATAATTGCATACCTAATATAATTTAATTATTTTTCTTAAATATCTCATAATCGATAATTTTGTTGGAAAAATTTAAAATGACAATAAAAAAAAATCGCGACTACGGATATTTGAGATTTTTTTTGAATTTCGAGTGTCTAACGCATTATTCAACGTTGTATAAAATGTTCAGGTCTTAAAACCCAAATATATAACCCTTTTAGATTTTGAAACGTTTAAAAACATTTTAAATGTTTTAATCGACGTGAATATATTCCTAAATTAAATACCCATTAGATGTAAATTTTAAGACTGTAAGGTCATTATTTTTGAAATTACGAAGAAATTAAAAATCTCGATTTGTCGAAATCGTATAGGTATTTTTGACGTTTTTTCGTCATTTTTTGGTAGTTTTTCCTTACGCATTATAAAACACTATTAGGAAAATCGAAAAATGACCTCTCTGAAGTACCAACTAAATACAATTTGCTACCGGAAATCGGGTAAGCTTGTAAAGATTGGAGAACTCCTGGTAGAAAAAGTGTTTACAAAAAAAAAAAAACATTGTATAACTATTGGCTTTCTCGCTACGCTCAGAATCTAAAATACTTTTTTCCCGTTGATATTTTAAATTTGGTTAAAGTAATGCACATATTAAATTTTTTCAGATCTTAAAATCTCATTTTATCAACTATTTGCCATTTGGACTTGAAATATGTTTTATGTATGGTATTATAGGTATTATAAACTATTTTATTTAAATTTTATTACTATGTATCTATATACTTATATACTTGGTCAAGTAGTACTTAAAGTAATACTTGGTAAGTATTTAAGGGGTCCAAAGGGACAGGCGACCGAGAAAATTTTAACAATAGTAAATCGAATAAAAAAAATATTGTAACCATTTGAAATTTATTAAACTAAAAAATGTTGGTCCCTTCATCCCCAAAAATTATTTTCCGATACGGCTTAGTATTCTGTGTAATATAATAATGTGGTCATTGCGTGGCGGCGTGATAAGGTAAGTAAGTACCTATTTATTTTAGGAAACCGTTGTCTCATTACAGAAGAAAATATTCTCTCATTCTGTAACGAGGTTAATTTGGCCAACTGTATTGATATTTTTTTTTTGTAAAATGCAAAAAAAAAGTACTACCTTTTAAATTTGGTCGAACGATGGGCAAAAAAAATTTAATTGACCAACTGAAAACCAAAAATGTAAGTGTTCAACCTCGATTTTACAGACTGACAATCGATTTGTTTTTTTTTGTGAACATTTTTAAAGTTGGGTTGTAGAGTAATTATATATATATATATGTTTGACTTATATATAGATAGATATACCCATAAATATATAATAATACTACAGTTTTATTGTTTCAATGTAGGTATAATATAATAAATTAAGTCTTAAAAAAAAAAAAAATAATAAAACATTTATACACACACAAGACGTGATAACGACAATATTTAAACATCCGTGACATCATAGAACATTATGAACAGTATGATCAATTATTAAACTTCCCATACTTTTTTTTTTTTTAATACATAAAAATAAAAATGTTCAAACTTTGACTATAGAAAATTTTCAGAAAATATGAGTAAAAAAAAAATGTTCAAATTAAAATTTTCAAGCTTACATTTCTAGACAGAATACTGAACAAGTAATTGACAGAACAAATGATTGAAGTGGAAAATTTTCTGTTTATTAACAAAAAGATGAAGAAAAAAAATACCTATAGGTATTAACTTGAGTACTTTTATATGATAATTTTCGGTGGGGAGTCGACAACGACAAAATTTCCATGGTGACCTTTATTAAAATGGTTTATTATCGAAAAATAATAATGGACTTGTACATATATATTATATAATATTAATTATAATAATATCAATTAATATTGTATATAGATATAATACCTGTGTATTATTCTTATAATATTGTTAATACCTATATAGGTATCTATATTATAAATACCTACTACAAATAAATTATAAATAGGTAATATGTTGTAGGTACCTACTCGTATATAATGTATATAATGCATGGCTAAATAATTTAGTTGGTATAGTGTAAAGTAAATAAATATTGGTAGAATTAAATTTTTTTAATAGCCCATATTTTGATGTTTTATGTCTAGCTATAAGTTTTTTATATTTTTTAATAACAATTTAATTAATAATACATTTCTTTATGTAGGCTTTTTTTTAGGTTTTAAAAAACTAAAGAAACTTATGAAAATGAAAGGACGACGAATTACTTTATCCACCACTGGCTGACATTAACTTTAAGAGGGCACAATATTTTCAAGTAGTAAGTATAGGTACCTACTGAGTATAGGTACTTTCATTAACAAAAATGAAAAGAATATCTAATCATATACCTAGGTATAGGTACCTAAATAATTATAATTATTAATTATGTTTATATTTTTGCCAGTTTTAGAAAAAACAATCATCAAGTACCTAACAAAAAACATTTAGGTAAATACCTACCCGTATAATATAGATAGGTATTAAAATTAGTAGGTTGTATATATTAGTAAAAAACCTATGCTTTATTCTATTTTTTTTTTTTTAACAAATTATAATATAATATTTTTAATTTATAAATATTTACCTATTTGTACTGCAGGTTGCAGCTAATTAATATTTTGATTAGGTATTTTTTAATTTAAATTTGGATGAGTTTTTAAAATGTTATTTGAATGAATCACATTGACATATTATTGTACATGTAATAATAATTATTATTGCACTACAAATTATACATATAAAAAATGCATGTATTTGGAAATCCGAATTTGAAATTAGTAGATAGATAGGTAGGTACCTATATTATTATAATTTATAATATTATATGCCAATAGCTAGACAATATTAAATTTAGTATTTTTTTTTTATATTGTTAAACAAGAGTTGATTTACATTTCTCAATTATAACCAATTAAGTTTATAAGTTAATAAATAATAAAATTAAAAAGTAATCCAAATTGTAATGTTTGTCGTAACTCGTATAAAATGAGTCATATTCTAGATAATTCTAGAATCGTCTACGTTTGGAATCCCTGGCGTTCCCGAATATTCTATGACCGATAAAAACTCGCGATTCGATGACGATTTTCACAGTGTTTACAGAAATACCCGTTACGCTACAGATTTTTGAATTTGACAGTTAATATTCACGAGTTTACTTCTTGCAATAATTACTTATATTACTTATTTCGCGAAATTCATAATTAATTGTCCAACATCTTCAAAGTCGTCTCTGTATTCGTGTTATACGTTTTTCTAGCGTAACGAAACGAAAAAGGTAACTATAAATAGTTCTAAATATAACAATAATAATAAATATAAAATATTATAATAACCAATTTATACGTCTATATATATATATATTATTTTATATACTACTGAAATCTTAAAATATTTATATAGCATTTAATTTCAATTTAAATTTAAATCAATTTAAGTCAATATACCTATATATAGGTAGGTATATATAATATATTTTAGGTAGGTAAATCTTTGGAATACCTACCTAATATGTTGGCATGTGTAAGGTGTTCTTGATTTAATTTTTAAATAATATAGATACCTAACTATTATCTCAAATTATTAATTAAGAGATATTATGTTATGGAATTTTTTGATTTTCAATAGAATTTCGATACCTATAATCTCTCTCTATATATATATATATATATATGTATTATTATATTATTATTATACATATATTATCTTTATAATATATATAATATATAATATTACATATATACATAATACCATATATATATTAGTAAAAATAAAAAGGTATTAAAATTAATAGTAATTATTTTTATATAGAATACCTATACCTACCTATTTTAAATCCTATTCATCAAACTTTGAATATTATCTATAATTTGTTTTTAAAGTTTTTGCTATTCAAGCTAATTCAATTTATTATATTATAGATGTCTGTCCTACCATTTTTATTGGAAGAACTATCACAACCGAACATGTTCAAACAACCTTTTGGTTTAGGTTATACTCAATCACTTATGAGACCCTATCAAAGACCCTGTCGCCTAAGTTCTGCAAAACAGAGTGGCTTGTCACTTATTCAAAATGACAAAAACAATTTTAAGGTGAACTTGGATGTACAGCAGTTCAAGCCTGAAGAAGTGTCCGTCAAGGTTGTGGATGGTTACATAGTAGTGGATGGCAAACATGAGGAACGCAGCGATGAGCATGGTTACATTTCACGTCAGTTCACTAGACGTTATAAGGTACCCGATAATGTAGACCCAGACGTTATTTCATCTACATTATCTTCGGATGGTGTATTGTCCATTGGAGCTCCTAAGAAGGTATTACTATATTTTGACAATTTAATTATTGATAAACAATTTAATCGGTTTTTCATATTTTAGATTGAGAGTGCTAAGGGTGAAAGACAAATTCGGATTGTCCAGACAAATGAACCAAGCATTAAAGTATCACAAGACAAGGAAAAAGGAAATGGCGATAAAATGGAAGTTTAGTAGTAATAGTTTAACTGTTTTGTAATGTTTTTTGAATGTTCCTTTTGTATGATAATTTTAATATAATTAAAATAAATAAATATACTGAATTTTTAATCTGTTTAATTTTGCATATTTTTCTGTTTATTATTGGGAAAACAAATTATAACCAGAGTGCTGCTGTACACAGGTACACTATGGTTTTGCGGGTTCCCCTTGTACTGTACTGATTCGGGACTGTATATACTTGCAGTGTAGTATATATACTTATACCGGTGGCTGGCTATATATTTGAAGTTATTCATACCAAAAAAAAGTTTTATATACATATTTATAACAAATATAAGTTATTGCTTAATAGTTAATTAAGAATAATTTTATTTGCCATTTGTGTATACCTATAGAGTACATATATTATATACTACTTTATGTATAATAAGGCAAGTAAGTTAATTTTGAAACAAAGTTCGACCAACAAATTCTGACTTTATTAATGCTCTTAAAATATGTAAAATACACACACAGATATACGTTATGAAAGAAAATTTAAATCATATATTCGCATGGCATACAGTAATATGCCCGATTCACTAATTTCAAATTGTAATAACTAAATAAAAAAAAAAAACCTGTCAATTTTTTACTGATTGTGGTTTTGAAATAAGTGCATTAGAATAAAGCAGATTTATACATAAATACTAATTAATGTTTTAAAAATTATAGTTAATTTAATAGAATGAATCTATTATCAAATTAGTAGGTAGGTATAAATGTTTCAATTAAAAAATATTTTCATATTGAGTTTTATTAAAATTCAACACGAGTTTTAATTTTCAATTGTTTACTAAGTAACAACTATTTAAAATTGTTTTTATTAAATATGATTTTTCTCTTTTAAGTATATTTACAAATGTAAAATATTTCTGTAGTCTTGAAAAAGCAATACACAAAAAACATTAGCTAATATTAAATTTGTGAACAGCTTTATAATGGAAATTCTCAATGTAAATATAATATAATCCATCCCAAATAAGAAGGTTCAGATATTCTCCACCAGAATGTGTATCGTTAATTTGTTTTGCCAATAAAAAAAATATATGGAGTGAATATAAAACTTTTTCATAATTTCATTGGTATTTTTTTTTACTTTATTGTTTTATTATTACAGTTTAAAGAATGGTATTATAATTTGGACCAATATGTCTTCTAGTTCTTGATAGTCTTTGCAATCTATTCATAAACTACATTTACGGTTCATTGTAAGATCTATTGTAATGTTATTATTGTCTGTTTCATAGTGTTGTGACCTGTGTTATTTGGTAATGTTTATAAATGTCTGGTAGGTACTTTAAAAACAAAATGTTCATAAACTATAATTTTTGTTTATACTGTTTTTAAAACAAATTAATGAAGATTTCAACTGTTAATACTAACAACTTCTATGAAGAAGTCTATATATGAAGATGTCTATCATATTTTTTCCTACGTATACACTTTTTTAGATAGAAGGAATCGATAAGGAACCTATAGGAATTTTCAGGTAAAGAGCTTTCTGATAGTTAAATTATTCTAATCATTCTATTTGGTAGGTACCTACTATTTTTCACGGGATAATTTTTCGATTTTTCCAGTAGTTTTCTTAAGCAGCAGTGAAGTATTTTTCGGAATTTTAAGTCGGAAAATTATAAATTGTGAGGATTTTAATTGTAAAAATGCAAAAAATCTTTCTTCGGGAGAACCCTGGGGTGGGGACAATACTTATACCTATGTAGGTACCTATGTATGTATCACAAGAAATAACATACACAACATAGTTCATTGTGTATAATATGTAAACCTGTCATTTCAAATACCACTACTTTTATAAAATGTTCAAAATTTTGAAATCGCATTTGTCAAGAATAATTATTTTGCGGAAGCCGATAAATCGTGATAATAGATCATACAATATTCAACATTTCAAACTATTATTATTTAGTATACTCACATAAATAATGATTTTTTATTGAAAAAAAAACTTAATATTAAAAATATTTATTAAAATACATCCTATACAATCATTGGCTGAAATATGGGGGGGGGCATGGCCCCCTCCGCCCCTTGCGGTTGTCCTTGCGGCTGTATCTAGTCGGATATTTTTATCTTTAAAATTTTACTTAAAAATATTGTGTGGTTCAGGTCAAGTTGGGTGTAATACTACCTTGTAGATTTTTTTCATCATTTTTTTTTTATTGGCTTAAATGCTTCTTTAACTATTTAAAAATTATACCCAAAAGTCTGTATGTGAGGAAAAATGTTTAAATGGTCCAAACAATCGATTAAAAAATCGATTGTTTGGACCATGTTTTAGTGAAGTCACGGGGCCGATTTTCGAGTAATTTTAGAGCGAGATTCGAATGCTCGCTTTTTAAATTTTCAGTTAAAATTTTGAAATTTCGAGTTTATTTGGAAGGCCGATTTCAGATTAAAGGTGAACAATTAATTATAAAATTAAAAAATAATTAAATTGAAAATTTTACTATAAACTAGCCACTATAGCGTCTTCAATTTTCAACCGATGAACTTCAAATTTTAACTGTAGTATGTAGGACTTTTTCGATTGATTGAAATTGAACGATTTTATGACCAATTTTTAACCGATTTGTTCATAAAAAAAACCATTTCCTTTAAATAGACGTTATTTTTGTAAAAATTAATATTTCTAAAAAATCTTACGTAGGTACTTCACTACATTTTGGCACTTTCTTTTAAAATCTTTTTTGTTTTTTTGTTTTACATCAAAAATTGCCACCTGCCGTAGGCACCCGTGGAGGTCATTAAAAAAGAAGTTTCCTTTCATCAGTCACTCCACCGCCATTTTGTTTTGAAAATTTTTTCAAAAAATTGCCTTGTACTTTAAGACTTACTTTAACATTGTGAAAAATAAAATAAAAATATATTAATTCATTTTTTTAAAATAAATTGGAGAAAATGACCTTTGATTTTGTGTAGGTACACAAGGTAGGTATAGTATTAAAAAGTTTACTATTGTAGTATTATCCCTTAAATGAAGCAGAACTTGGTCTGGTGGGCGTTCAATCTCAAAGTTATTGGGACTTGGGATATTGATAATTGATAGGTAGGTACCCCCTTAAAAATTAAAATATACCCAGGGGCGTCATTTCAGTTTTTTTTTTTCGGGTGTGCGGACTTTTAGGTAGGCCAATTTTAACATTTCATCGGGTAATTTTTCTTCACGTTTTCGTGCTACGTTAAATGTAAATAAGCAAAAAAAAAAAAAAGGTAATCGATTTTTTTCCCTAACTATTACACCTACGAAAATTGGTCGGCGCATGATATTTTATGGCGGCACATTAGTGCATTGGCAGGCCACTTTTAAATTAGTACCTAGTGATGCCATTGTACACCCTACCTCCCCCAAATGACGCCCCTGAAATCTGAACATACCTCTATATTTATTTTTTCCATAATCAAATGTAATCAATAAATGCTAAATATTAAAAAAATGATATAAACAATACGTTTTAATCGTTTTCCTTTGTCTTTATCGTTGAACTTTAATGAACCGACAATGAATACAACTATAAATTATTAGGTAATCGATAGAGGCAAACTATATTAATGTAATTTACTATAGATATATATTTATGTATAATCAGCAATTGGTTATGACATAATTTAGATAGGTACCCCGCGGTTTAACTATTCTGGTTACTGTCAGTAATATAATAAATTGAACACCGTCGTTTCTGCTTCGTTAATATTTTATAGACAGAATAAAAAATTGCAGTTTTCATAATTATTATATTATTTAGTACAATCTAAATTTAAATGGGAGACCGAACTTAGAAGTCAGTATCATTACAAATCATTAGAAGTCTGGAAGTTCAAAAATGTACGTTATCAAAGTTACATAGGTAACAATTTAAACCATATATTAATCATAAAAATCAATATAAAGTCATTGAAGTCGTGCATTTTTGTTAGATATGTGATAAAAGCCCAAGAAACCAAGTGTATATACTAAATAATTATTCTGATTCGTGGTTTATCCTCTGGTGTTATTATATAATCGATATAATGTTTGCCGAGTTCACATTGATGTTGTTGTTGTTAAAAACCGTCAAATTTAGACAATTCAATTTTAAAAACATCAAGTTAAATGTAAGTGATTATTTTTGTTTTCTTATTAAAATTCATAATTTTGGTGGATAAACGCACCTACCCAGTACCGGATATAGGAGGGGGGGGGTGAAACGTGGTACATGCCCCGGGTGCCATACGGCAGGGGGCGTAAAATGTAAAAATATTTACACTTTACTTTTTACCTAACCATTTTTCTGAGCAATTTATGAAAGTTGATGAAATTTTATTTTATTTAGTTTTAAGTTAGAAGTGCTACGATTATTTTTGTTCCGAGCGACAAATACTCTGGATCTGGCACTGGACGTATATATATATAAATAGTTTTATTAAATTAAAAATCTTAAAATATTGGATATAAAAATTTAAAAAAAAAATCGATTAGTTATGTAGGTAGGTAATTAAGTTAATTTGTTAATAAATTCAAATCTGTTAATCAAAATCCATAAATCCGATAAATTGCTATATGATAGACAAAACAAATTCAATATGTAGCTACCTACTTAAATTATAAAATACATTTTGGACTCCCTCCAAAAATAAAATAAAAATACGGCTTTGGGTGTAACAAATCCATAATATACTAGCTTAGTCTGTTGAAGTCCAATAAAAAAAAAAAAAAAAAAAAAAATGGTGAAAAATTGGAAATAATTCATCAAAAGTCGAATTTTGGTACACATATATATAGCTTATATAAATATAACTTAAAAAATTTTAATATCGAAAAAAGGCTAAGTAGGGTACTAAAAATACGGGAACGCGTAAAATAATCGAAAATATTTTGTCCGAAAAGTATTTTAGTCGAAAAGTTTTTTATTTGAAAAATATAATATCAGAAAAATATTTCGTCCGAACAGTATTTAAACAAATACATATTTTATCCAAACAGTATTTACAGTTTTAAAATAAAACTGTAGAAAATATTTTATTTGAAACGTACCTATTTTAGTGGAAAAGTATATAATATATTATTATCATCGGATAGATCCATGGAGATATTAATATGATTTTGACCATATCGAACTCCTTAAATTCAGGTTCACTTCACATCTTAATAAGGAGTTAATATAGGAAATTTTAATTCCTTTTTAAAAAAATGAAAATGAAACGATTGATATGAAATATAAAAGTGATTTACATGTATTATATTATCTTATCTATTTCAACATTATGGCAGACATACTATGACAAATTTTTAATTTTTCGATCATACTATATTTTGTTTTCTGAAAATAAAAATAGTGTCAAATCAACATAAAATTGGTTGCCCACTCTATTTATTACAACTTTGACTATGAGCTATAATGTTACTCTGAAAGATAGGATAATATTTGTTACAAAATGATCATCAGGGCCGGATTTACATTTGTGGAAGCTCGGGACCAAAGGTTGATGGGGGCCTATTCAAAAGCGTGTTTTCTTTTTTCCGCTACAGATTGATTACGTTGAACACATTAAAGAAGCTTATGTCGATTTTTTTTCGAACAGCCATGTTGAGATTTTAGATTCTGAGCGTAGCGAGGGAGCTAGTGGTTTTACAATGATGTTTATTTATTTATTTTTTTTTTCTCTGTTAACAAATTTACTACCAGAAGGAGTGCTCCGATCTTTACACTCATACCCTGTTTCCGGTAGCAAATTGCATCTAGTTGGTACTTTTGAGAGGTCATTTTTCGATTTTCATA
>JAIPRL010007569.1:0-23056 GCA_025469235.1 Pemphigus obesinymphae
AAGATGGGGGTTTCGAAGAGGATATGAAACACAGGATTAAGTGTGGATGGACGAAGTGGAGAGAAGCGTCAGGTATTCTGTGTGATAAAAGAATCCCTATTAGGTTAAAAGGTAAATTTTATAAGGCGATGGTGAGACCTGCAATGATGTATGGAACAGAATGTTGGTTAGTAGATATAAAGATAGAACAGAGAATGAGTGTCGCTGAAATGAGAATGTTAAGGTGGATGAGTGGAGTTACTAGAGAAGATAAAATAAGGAATGAGTATATCAGAGGTAGTATAGGGGTAGCTTTGATAGTAGACAAAATGATAGAGAATAGATTAAGATGGCTCGGGCATGTATTAAGGAGAGAAGAGACTGAGGCAGTAAGATTAGTAAGGGAAATGCAAGTGTAGGACAAGGGTGGCTAACCCCAAATAGTTTGGAGAGAAGCCGAAGGAGAAAAAGAAGATTAGAAAAACAAAAAATACAGTATATAATACAAACATTTGAATAATATTCTATATAGAAAATACAGATAAAAAATGCGTAAAAGTAAATTTTAAGGCAGATAAGTATATAAATTATAAAACAGTTTAGATATTGTAAATTTTTAACTTAAATGCTATTTAAGCTTATTTTAAACTATTAAAAGACAAAAAATTATGTTATTTTTTAATGACAGTCATATTACAATAATTGTTTGACTAATATATCAGCGAATTTTTCATGATAACATTTTTGTAGCTCGAATAGGAATGTCTTCTGCTCACCTAATTCAATGTTTTCCAAATCGAATTTATAATCTTGAATAGACATATCTATAAAGTCGCTTCATTGAAGCTCAACCGGGAGACATAAAATATCATTTTTTAAACTTGTACATGTATTATTAAAACGAGATTGATATACATGCAATTTATTTCTTTTTTTCTGTTATTTTTGCATTAATCAATTCATTCTAACGACTAATGCAGAGTAAATTATTTCCGGGTAATTAAATACGTTTACCGTCATTTAGTTATATTATATAATCTGTTTTATTTTATAGGGAAAATTATCATCAAGTGCAACACTGAAGGTTTAGAATAAAAAATAGATTCTAAAGTATTTTCTTTTGAAAACTTTTCCCATTGAGGATAATCCAATATTATATATTGTTTAGTTAAATTGCATTCCAATATTATAGTAAGTGATAAATAATCATTTTATATATATCCAACAAAACTTTGTTTTGAAGATCAAAGAATCCATTGTTGAAATATTAGTTAATAATTGAATTCTTCGTGAAATCTTTCTGGATGATATCTTGTTCTCTGTGATCGACAAAGTATTTTCTTCAAGGTTTTATGCGGTTGAATATTTTTTTCAGACTTACAATGTAACAATGACAAGAAACGAAAACATCTTTTGATTCTATTACATCTATTACAGCGGAAGCAGTTATCCTCAATACACGTTGAATTCATGACAAATAAATATATTACTTTAAGAATAATATACTGGAGAATATAAACAGTCTGTCCATATCATAAATATATTAAAAATATTATTTTACTAATAATCTCTGTTTGATGAGCAATAATTTTTTTTTTAAATCATAAAACGTAAAATCAGCAGATACACATTGACAAGTATCCGGCCCGCATACACGATTTTTATTAGACCATGGACATATTAAATAATGATAATTAGACTTTTCTGTTCCACATTTAATAGCTAAACTTTTTAACTATGTTAATTGTGTATAGAATTCAGCTAGTTCGCTATAGCAGAATCGTGCGGGATATAAAATTCCTATTTCAGAGATATCACTTTCAATTATTTTTAACAAATCCATTTTTTAAACAATTAATCTTTCACTTATGAAAATTTATTTTTGTATATAACCTGCTGTTAGACAACTGTTAAAACTGAAAAGTAGAAACTTAAACCACTTTAATTTATACAGAAAAATTATATAAAAAGTATAAGTATTTATCTACTCGTGTGGTGAATGTTAAGCACGATTTAGCGATTATTATTCGAATTTAAAAAAAAACATAATTTTATTATTTATTTACAATATTTTTATTAGTAAAGGGATAAAAATGTAGAACCATAGCCTAATTGATTATGGTGAGGATTATTCAAGCTAACATACTAAGTCGGAAAACCAACGCCTTAGACCATTAGTCTATGATTCTACGTGAGACAAAAGGAAAATTTTAAGTATTTAAGTAACAAATTATTTTCTGCATAATAATATTGAATAATACTTTTATTTAGTTATATTTTATTAAAAATAATAAAACCTTAAAAAAATATGTGGCAAACTTTTCTGTTAAATGGTTTGTAAAAATTACAGGGTAATTAAAATGAGTGTCACCGATAGATTTGATAAGATTTTGCCTGTGATAGAAAATCAGGGAAAAATACAATATTCCAATAGGTTGAGATTCTACGATTTTCCCTGTGTAAAAAGTACAGGGGAATTGAAACCACTTTAAGTATAATATGCTGGTTAAAGATTTTACATTTAACGTATGTGTAAAAGTGAAAAAAAAAAGTGAGTTACAGAGAAACCGAATTTTCAGTGAACTTAAAGTTACCCTTTGAACTTTTAGATTTTATCTGGAATTCCAAACATAGTGACAGAACCTACAATTCCTTACTACTGATAATTAACAACCAAATTTAGTTTATATGATGCACAATGAAAATAACAAGCTTAGGATATTTTTTTCTAATAATTGTCTGTACCCAATTTTTAAATTTTAAATGTCATACTTTGTAAAAATGATTTTGCTGTAATTGTTGATTCAATACCACTGTTATATTGCATGTTTTTTTTAATTCATTGTTTATTTGATAAATTTTTGTGAAAGTTTTAATAATAAAAGAACCTTGTTTACTTCTAAGAATATTAAGATTAAATAATACACAAAACTTGCAGAAAATCCTTTTGTGTTTAGGTGAATAAATCACCCAATCATATGTATCTAAATATTTTAAATTAAATGAACGTTTGGAATTGAGTTGCATATCATTTTTAAAATTATAACTAGTATCAGGTTTGTATGGATTTATAAGTAAATTGTATTTATTACCGACTGGATGGACTGAAATGGACATTGATAAAATCTCCAACATCTGATAAGTCAAACGTATTGATACTAGTATAACTCACACCTAAAAAGTTATTAAATGAACATAATATTTTATGATAAAATTTCAATCTTATAAAAAAATACTTGCAAAAAGTATTTAAATGTAAATACAAACACATTAATTAAAAAAAGTTACTCAAATATAATGTATTTTAATAATTGTTTGTATCTAGTTCTAGTATTATTTTATATTTTATTATAATATATTCATATAATAAAAAATAAGGTAGTATGATCAAATAAATATGTAAAACTTATGTAAACTCTATTTTTTTAATGTGTATTAATATGTATCTGATTCAAAAACATATTATATTTATTACTTACCAGGGGTTGACATATCAACTATAGATTCGGTTGGGTTATTAATAATACACACCACTTCTTTTGATAAAACATTATTAATATTATAGGCTATAGCGTCATTATTAACTTCTTCATTTTTACTCTTGAAATAATCCAAAATTTTCGATTTTTTCTTATAGTTTTTTGTATTGCCTCTACTATCATTTATAAATCAAACAGCAAACAATATCAAACATTAATAAAAATGTCGAGCACGCATATTGGTCTGCCGAAGTAATTGATAAGATAGGAACAGTAAATTAATATTTATGAATGTTAAAAGTCATATTTATAACCATTCCATAGATAAATTAAAAATAAAATAAAATAAAACGAGTGAACATTGAATATGACTGACTTTCGTTGGTCAACTGAGTATACCTAACTGAATAGAGTATATTATTATTACCTATACCTATATTATATTACATTAAGTATTAGGTTGTAGGTACCCAATAAATAATAATTATTAACTTACTTTCATGTACATACAAATAAGTGGTTTCTGTTTCTGGCTCTTGAAATATTTGGGGTACACATATATTTTTTTAATTTACTTATAGCACTCATTTTTTTTCAATGGCAGTGTGAAAAACAGTATCATGGTTAGAACGGTCTACTATTTTACGGCCATCACAAAAGAGATTACAGTAACTACGAGTTATCTTCAATTTGAATGTGTTTGTTTACGTTTGTTCTGTGCCGCACGGTTATAAATGTGATAAATCTAAAAACATATCATTCTCTTCGGAAAAGTTGTTGGGTGACCTAGATCCTTTGTTAACTAAATACACATGGGTTCAAAGTACTCTATACATGATTCACAAGAACAAAATATTTTGAAGCTCTTGTTGTATCCGACTGATCGGTACTTCATAATGATTTATGTACCAAATGCATTATTTTACAAATTCAGATAAGGAACAATGAAAAAATATATTTATGAAGTCTATATAATAGTGACAATGGTAGTTAATCTAATCTTGTATCTAATATTTTCGTACTGATATTATATTAAATAAATTAACAAAATTGTTCACAAAAATCTTGTTTTAAATGGTTTTTGAAATTTTTCAGGGGAGGGACATGTCCCCCCCAATGAGCGCCAATGACGACGAACGGAAAACTTCAACAGACGCACGCCATTGGTAAGTAGACCGCGTGTTCAATAACGATGAAAACTCGCGTACGTTACTGAAAAAAAACAAAAAACACAAACTATGACATCGTGTTCCGAGCGAACGACTGTATGATTATATCACAGCCGTCGCGGTCGACTGGACAAACGTGAGAAACGATGCAGGCGGGGTAGAAACACCTTCTCGAACGTTCTACGCTGGCAACGCTATTCCGCGGACCGGTTATCACGCAATAGACGTAAAACCATCGTTAATTGAAAACTTGTTGTATTTCGAGTCCAGCCCAAACAGATAACGAATCGAATGCACACTGCCTTCGTCAAATGTGTACAAAACGTTCAGGTTTGCATACCACACGTCGGAACGAATACGCTGTTTATTATTTAAAACTAATTCTACATAAAAAATGAATGAAATGACTTTAAAAATTTAGTAGGTTCGAGTTGAGTTCGTGTGAAATTCGTTGAAGACTGTAACTCTTCATGTATTAAATTCACAACCGTTGAGCGATTTGACATCGCGAATATCAACGATAAGGCGATATTGAACAAGTACCTGTCGTTCTTTCAAAATAATTCTCTAGCTGGTTGAACCAGCCGATATCTTTTGGTATATTATATTTACAGAGAAGTAAAGTGTACAATAAATACGTTTATAAATAATTAGTCAAACCACCGATAAAGAAATACTTAGAATTTTCGAGCGAGTAAAAGTCACGTATGACCATAAACGATCATACAGATCCAGCTTTTAAGTACGGATATACCAAAAAAGAAGTTCGACTGTATTCAAAACAACGATTACTCGAAAACTTGAGTACATTCGGTTTCAAGATTTCACTGCAACCTATTAATTTAATGAACTTTGGGGGTCTATGCCGGTTTTCTTTGAGGAATGTTATGTAAGTAAGTCCAACACAGACCAGACGGCCTCAGACACTTGACACGAGCAAGCATTACCACGCGAGTCATATTTCTGAATTTACGTAGAATGTATATACTATATCTGTGACACTCCTGAGCGAATATTGTGTATTCTCTGTACTTAAAATGTTTAGGCTTTTAATATTTTCTAATTGAGTGTATTCAATCTATGTTTTGAGTATTAATAAATTAATATTATTTATTAAAAATCAAATGTTGGATTTTTATATAATTTATTTAATAATTGAATTTAATAGTTTACCCATAAATAAACTTAGATACCACAAAGTTCAACAATACCTAATCAGTTATGTCCAGTGTGGTTATTGTTGTAAACAATTGTGTTGTTATTATAGTTACCAATTTTCAAAAAGTCAAAATTTGTTTATTGTTGCCTAAACCACAAAATTAATTTATTGTGGACTGTGTATGGTATACGGTACATGCAGTGATCTTGGAATACCGCTTGCACGGACGGTAATAAACAAGATAACGTCGAGGTCACAAATTTGTGACAAGTATTGTGATTATTTGTGACAAAAAAAAATGTTTTCCTTACAAGAATATATTGAATTAAATCAAGTATAATTTAATTTTAATGAATATAAAAAGAGTATAAAATATACATGTGGCGGTTGCGACAATTTAACAAAAAAAAAACCGTTCGTAGGTAAACGCATAACAGATTAATTAAGAACTTAATAAATTAAGTTAACTAGATTAATTAAGAACTTAATAAATTAAGTTAACTAGATTAATTAAGTAACAGTGTTCAAAATAATAAAATAAACCTACAACAATAATATCACCGATACGTGATAGATACACCACAATTCTATATATACTTGTTTATACAGGAACATAAGTATAATATATACAGTATCATATAATGTTATAGGGTTACTTCTAACGTACCTACAATTTCAAGAACAACTGAAATTTAAAAATCTTAATAATTTCTATAAAAAAAAAATATTTAAAAAAAGTAGAAGTTATGAAGATCTCCATAACAAAAGCATTTCCGATAACATGAACTAATTACAGTAAAATTAGGTATTTTTCAGTCATATTTTAATGCACAATTCAAATTGAGTAAGAGATAGTTATTCTTTGATTAACTACATTACTTTTTCATAAAAATAAAGAGATTATTGTTAATTAAGAAAAAAAAAACATGTAACTATAGTAGTATTGCATTGCAGTTGTATATACTTAAATAGTTTTCTGAGTAGAATAAAGTAATAAATACAAATTATAATTCAATGATTAATAAACGCATTTGTATTTACAGTCTATACAATAAAATTTTAATTTTACCAAGAAACACCATTTTATAATAAATTTATAATGTTTAAAAATACTTATATTTATCATAGAGTTACATTTTACATTCAATATATATATATATATATATATATATAAAATATAAATTATAATTTATTAATCATATTTTTGAGAAGTCGTTTTAAATAACATTATAATATAGGTCCGTTATACATTATACATCAAATATCCATTATATATGATTTAAATCAAATGTATTTAAAAAAAGTAAAATATTAACAGCATTCCTTTAGGTATATTAATTAATTAGACAATGTAAAACAAGAAATATGTTATAATTTAAATATTGGAATTCGATTTTATATTCTCAAATTTTAAAAATTAGGCAGTCCTATAATACCTCGTACTCTACAGAATTGTTCTATGTCCGGCATATTATCTGAAATTTAAAATGTATGCATTTGTTTTAATAGTTGTAATTCATGTAGGTAACTTTATTAAAATGCATATTTATTTGTATACAAATTCTAAGTTTTAATCTGATAAATGGAAGTATTAAACATAATTATTTCTTATTATCTTGATCGTCTGAATTTATAATTACCCACAGGCACAGATATATTATATTATTATAAACTATTTTGGTAACTGCCATAATATCCTTTTCGTGTAAATTATTGAAGTTATCAGATTCTGCAACGTATTATGTTTGTGGGAATTAGAATCCTAATATACATGTAATCTATATCTATATTTACATGAAAATGTACCTACTTAATCATTATGGCAACTTCTTTTGATCGCAACTTGTGTAGTGTGTAGGGATCTTAATTTATTATTTATGTGTATGAAGTACTGTATAATTGTAAATTGTAATAAAAATAAATGTATTTTAGATTCTGAGCGTAGCGAGGGATCTAGTGGTTTTACAATGATGTTTATTTTTTTTTTTTTTGATTTATCTGTTGACACTTTTTATACCAGAAGTAATGGTCCGATCTTTACAAGCTTACATGGTACACTGTAGAAAATTGTATGTAGTTGGTACTTTTAAGAGGTCATTTTTAGATTTTCTCAACAGTTTATTAATGCGAAAGAAAAAACTACCAAAAAATGACGAAAAACTGGTAAAATAACATTTCGTTAAATTCAGATTTTTCATTTCCTCGTATTTTCGTAAGATCACATTTATTTCTACATAGTATGATCTTCAATTTAATGTTAAACATAGGTAGGTACTGAGTATATAATTAATATTAGAGTTGTGTATACTACACCAAATCTACGCTCAGAATCGTTTTATTGAATGCAATGATTTATCATTGATTTCAAATGCAATAAATCCAGCAAGAGTAACCTGTCCAGTAGCAAAGTGCATCCATGACTACTGATACCCAACGAGCGAAGTGCTTCCACCCCTACTAACCGGCTTTTTAAATATGTAAACTATAAAAAATGTGAATGTATTTAATGCTTTCCCCGATAATATGTAATCTATATAATTATGGTTTAATATTTCAGAAATTTTATATTATAATGTTTATCCTTTAAGAAAACATCACACACCTTTATAAACACCTTTATTTATATAGTAAATTTTTATGTTATTTCAAGAAAAATAAAATCTAATAATATTTAATTTCGTAAATTTCTTAGTCATATCTGTGAGATCATTATTCCCATCGTTCTGTCGACACTCGTGGTTCTGATTACTTCTCACACTCAAAATGTTTTATAGACAAGTTTCTGATTATAGTTGTATGTACCTCTTTAAATTTCAACTAATTTGGTTTTGACAAAAAAAAAATGTCTGCCACTTTCACGTTTTTATTTGTTGGCTTTAACTAGCTCCTGAATTAGACACCGTTTTGTCATGTACCTCTATATTATTTTATATAAATATTATAAATATTAGGTACACTCTTAAGAGTCTAACAATTGAATCTCTTTATTTTAATATACTCATTCATGAACTTTGTATATACAGTACTTAAATCTTCATCTCGCTGTTATATTTGTTATATACTAAAAAATCATGATGTTGCCATAGGCAGCGTTATACTTACTTCGTAGACTGTTGTTTTCTTGGGTAAATGCACAACATACTAACACCCAACGAGCAAAGTGCAAATTTTTTTTTTTTAGTATGTACTATTAAAGTTGGGTAAAAAACCATAGTTTTCTAGAAGTGAGTTTCTACCCCAAAAGTGTTTCGTGTGAAATGTAAATAAAGTAGTTAATTCGGATAGTGGGTATTATCGATTTTTATCATTATTTTCTTCTTAACACCGAATTTTCATCATTACCAAATGCAAAACTATGTCCAATGTATAAAGAAGCAAAAATCGATCTATACTCGAAGACCTGAAGGAATATATTATGTTCTTTACAAACGGATATCAAACCGATACTTGATTAGGGGTAACGATAGTCAACAATGAAAACAATACAATGATAACATTTCTATACTTCTGTTGAATTTACACTGAGTAAGCTTTTGAAATATAACATTGAGTGTATCAAGCAAAACTATATAAACAAATCCATTACTATACTATGTAATAATATACTAATTATACTATACTACCTACCTATGTAATATTAATAAGTCTATTTAGTGACCCCCTTAGTACCATTAATAGTCATTCATAATAATTTGAATAACATATAAATAAAAAACATATAAATTTAAAAAGTTTAATAAAACTGACTTGTGACAAAATACTAGTTAGGTAGTAGATGCTTGGAATTTATATCTATTTTATAGGTATTTAAAATAATTTTCAAACTTCAAAATTGTATATGATTGACGAGTGAAAAACGTTATTTTTTTAAGAATGAGAAAACGAAATAGTTCCATTTTGTAAGCTAGAAACTGCAACGGAACTTTTTTTTTAACGAATTGGAGGTGAGGTTAAACTAGTTCCTTTTCAAAAAAAAAAACATTTCCAAGAGCTGTGGTACAAATCCTACCATTTTTTTTTTTTTTTTTTTGTAAATATTAATAAGTATCTACTGTTTAAGTTATTCTAATATTTAAATAATAAATTATAGTTACCGTCAATTTGTATTTTTAGAACCAGATGATCGATATACTCCTGTACATATACTGTATAATGGAATACATTAATTAGTTTTTTTTCGTTAGTAACATATATAATATAACTAAAACAATTTCATTTTAAATAGTAAGGTACAGTTAAATTTGATTAGATTTGACCCATTTAGAAGTAAAACATAAATTCATTTATTATAGTGTTTTTAATTTTGATACACATAGATATAGGAAACACAATTAAAAATTAAATTTTTGAAACTTATATCTAGGTAATTTCTGAGACAGATTTACTGCATACAATTATATAATAGAAATATTAGCAAATAAACTTAATTAATAAAATAATAAGACTTTTAATAAAATCTCTACATGCATTTACACGGGATTCCCATCTATGTGAAGTCCATAATATATTTTAAATGTTAGTGAACATTTGAACTTCTATATAATAAATGACTGTGGCAATAAACCTATGCGAGTATAATTATGTAACTCAGTATAGTAATTCCATAAGTCGATTATTGATTATTTATCACTCAAAGAAATCACATAGACCACATTATTGTACACGTAGGTGGATACACAGACACACAATGCAAATGCGGCCGAATAATATATTATATAAATATATAAATATCAAAAAATTCACTGAATTATACGTAGATCTTTAAAAAATGGCTTATGCAGCTGAAAAAAAACTAATGGCCACCAGACTTGCAATGAGTTGTAATCGGTTCACTATGAAAATATAAGGGCTAATGACTGTATACCATTATACATATTCATTATATATATATATATATATATATATATACTATCTTAAGTGCAACACCTACCGGATGTAACTAATTGTAAGTTTAACTCCTTTTAAGTGAAATTACTTGTAAGTTCAACAACTTTTGAGTTCAAAACTTTGAATTTGTAAACCCATTTGGGTGTGACACCTTGTAAATGTATCTTTTTTTGAGTGAAACATCATATATAAGTTGAATTACTTTTTAGTGGAATTCATACACCTCATTTTTTTTTTTTTTTAAGATACGAAATAAGTCGGTTACCGAAGTTTTTTGAGACATAATAATGTTAAGTAATTTATTTTAAAAATATTTTGCCTGCGGTAGAATTTGGCGATCGTTTTCTAGAAGATAGTCTGTCACACATAAAGTGTTTCTGTTGTAGGTGGACAAAGTAGATAAGTAATTAAAAAATGTATCGAACTTACTATTCTTAGATTTTCATAAGAATACCCTTACCCGAAAGTAATGATTTTCACACAACATACATAAATTATATTTAATAACAATTTTGAAAAATACCTACCATAATAATATAATATGGATGTATTAAAATATAATAGGTACCTACTCTGTATATGTGAATTCAATTGGACTTATTCGTGTTTGAGTTTTTATATATGTGGAATTGTTTGAAAGTCCTCCCGATAAAAGTTCACCCGAATGCATTAACACATTAATAAATTTATATTAAAATATTAAGACATTTCGACCTGATTATAAATGTTTCTACTTTAATGCCAAACTAATTATTAACGATTTCTGATATTATTAATAATAATGACCATATTCCTATATATGTTGTTGTAATTAATTTTAAACATGGTTTTCGATTTTTTTTTTTTTCAGTGTCAAAGTCACATATATCTCATAAGTGAGTAAGTCTATAATATATTATCATACTTCAAAATGGTTTTAATCGGTTGTTTTACTCAAAGAACATAAAATTCTGTGTATTTCAATAACTTACCTGTGCCAATATGATCAATTCTTACTAGAAAATTTTAAGATAAACATAAAAAAGTTAACAATATTAATAATAATAGAATGATATTATTTTGTATCACATTTCAATAAATCAATTTGTTATGGTTTTAATTATGTTCAATATACCTATATATATATATATATATATCTATTATATATACATATATATTATATTATATATATATATGTATTATATATATATATACTACAGAACGTTCCTATTCTAGACTTTAATGGAAAATGTTTGGGAATAATATTGTATTGTCAAAATTAGAAAACCTAAATGAGCCACGAGCCTGGAATTACTACTGGAAATTAATGAAAAAAATGAGATCTTAAAAGTACCAACTAGAACTAATTTTGTATCTTCTGTTTACTTCAAAAACCCTTATACCAGTGGCGGCTCGTGTGTATGGGCGATGGGGCAATCGCTTCCCTCTAAAGTTATGGCAAATTTATTATTAATATGTTAGATATTGATTTAAATATTAATAATTATTTATATTTACTTTGTAAAGTATTTTCAAAAAATTATTTTTGAAAGTAAAAATTGTTTTCCATTGTTATGAAAACACTATGGAGTAATCGTAGTTTATAAATATATGTAGGTAATAGCACGGTTAAAATACGTACCTATTATTCATTTTCGCGGTTATCGATTATCTAACAACGGCGATGGGGAGACGTTGGCAATCGCCCGTCATAACTATATGATCAAAACACAAAAACATAGGAGGGAAATTCGGTAAAATTATGCGGCACCGGAGCGATACAAATAATCGCCCGATGTGCATGTGGACTGCAGAGCAATACGGACTAAGTTCGTGTAATTATTTTGTTCGTGACGGATGTACATTTCTATATTTCTTTATTATTTATTTAATTTATTTTTTTATTATTGGTGTATATTATATTATTATAATATAGTAGATAAAAATTCAGTACTATATTCAATATTCATAGAAAATTGAAATAAAATAACTTGGAAGACCTGTTTAATGAAATGGAAAATGGACGATTACATTTTGAGAATGAAACGTATAAGTTTTATAAATTTGTAATTTTCGGTTTTTGTAAAACGCAATTATATATTTGTTTTTTATATGGTATTAATTTTGGTTTAATAAATACCTTTAAAATTGATAAATAATTATTAATATATTCTATGCTTTTCAAAAATGAATAGTTTTTAATCGCCCACCCACTTTCTATGCCTACGAGCCGCCACTGCTTTATACTAACAAAAGTTTGTTCATCTGAAAATAATTAAATGAAAGAACATATTTTAAAACTAATAGATTTTTTAATCCGTTCAAAAATTAAAATTAATATAAATCATAGTAAAATCAATATAATCATAGCTAGGACGAGAATCTAAAAATTGAAATGTTAAAATAATATTTGTTTATAGAACTCAATTTTGATAAAACTACTTTTGACCCTATTTCTATTAAATTTTAAAAATGAACTATATGTGTAATTAGTACATATTAGACAATGTTATTGAGTTATTGTAATGAAAAAAACTCTAATTTACATAACAGCAACATAATAATTATTTGATATAAATAAAGTCAAATTATATAAATAATTAGTATTTTCCTTATCCCCTTTTTAGCACCATCTTAGTGTCTATTTAATGTAATTCTATATTTCTAAAATGTTTATACCTAGGTAATAAAATAAGGATCATAAATATATACTCGAATCGCATTTATTAGAAATTTCCAATAGTAAAATTATGTTATCTTTGTTATAATTTTCCTTACTATTCAAACTTTAAATCAAACTAAATATATTTTGTAGTTTTAATTAAATTTAATATACATACTTATATTATAAAATACAAATTTCAAATTATGAATCACGCCATCAATATGACCTAAAAAAAAAAATTAATCATAAATTATATACGTAAACCGATGTCTCACTTTAATACAATATATATTAATTTATACAGAATACTGTTTATCTTATAGGACAAAGAAATATTTATAACCAAAAGTATTGGAATAATATTAGCAGATAATCTCAGTTCAGCCAACAAATTCTAATTTCTTTATCACGTTAACTCATTTAAACCCAAGAGTTTCATATAAATTAAAAATTATTATTCTAGAAAATAGTCATAATCTTATATATAAATGAATAATTCCAAAACCATTTTTTTTTATGAAAACAATAGTACTTACTATTTATTATTTAATTCCCTGGCCCATTATCGCGTCCGCTTCCCGGGTACTATTTTACCTTTACCGTTTTCAAACGGTCGTATCCCGATTCGCCGACGTTCCATATCGCCGACGTTCTATATAATTGTATATCGGCGTTGTGTCCGTATTCCTGTCCACTTATTTTGTACCCCCCCCTCCCCAAGTACACCATACACCTTCGATATTGTCATTAAAGACACACTAGACACACAAGAAAAATCAAACTACTACTAAAAACTAACTAGACTTTTTTCGTCGCCGTGTTCCTCACGATTTCTGTTCAAAAATATTTATTTACCCAATCCGGTTAATAATACGAATTAATATTAATTAATATTTAATAATAATAATTAATAAATAAATAATTTAGTCTTTTAACTTGAAATTATTGTATCTATATAACATCTCGTCAAAAATCTTAAAACTGCTATAAAAAACCAAATAGAGGTCCGATTTTCAAAAATGTTTTGTATATAATTTATATATTCATTTAAATAATATACGCCAAACAGCTTTAGAAAGGATAGACAAATAATGATAATAATAATAATAATTAAAGTATTTTTGTAATTTTTTGGTAGTTTTTCCTGCCACGTTAAAAAAATCGAAAAATAACTTGTTTATAGTACCATCTAGATGGAATTTTCTATCAGAATCTAAAAATTCGGAAAAGTGGAACGAGGCAAAAAAAAAAAAAACAAAATACGTCGTCGGCGAAATGGAACGTCGGCGATTCGGGAACGGACCTTTCAAACTATTCCCCGGTCGTTTAGAGATTTATATATACGTTTCATTACTCTGTGTTTTCGCCTTTTCTCTGAGCTCTCGACACCGGGAAGAAAACACTTGTTTCTCAACTCACCGACTTCTCGAACCTTTTCCTGCGCGGTCATGATTTCGCCCTTAACTTCCGAAATCGATATTTACTACCTTTCATCACGTTTTTCAACGCTTCGGACTTTGAATTCGAGTTTTTTAGATGTTTTAACGACCGACTTAATGTTTCTTTTTCTATCGATCGTCCCCTTCCAACCGGGACGTTTATTCCGAATATGTGTAAACATTATCTGTCAATATACCTATAGTGTCGTTCGTTATCTGAATAATTTAAATAGGATAAATTTCGATCGATCGACCATATCGATTATATATATTACTAGGAGTGGAAATGAACTTTCGATTCGTTTACACCGGTTCAAATCCCACTCCACCGATCCAATTTTTTGCCAATTTTTTCTGTCCAAAATCAGAAATCGTAATATTTTTTCTTATCATTGTAACTCTTATCGTTGTAACCCTTATTATTTAACATTTCTCATCATTTTTTATTTCGTTTGTTAGAATTATATTTTGTACCTATCTATTTTATAAGGCTCAATATTTAATTAAATTATGTGTTATAAAACGAGTTTGTATTTACGTATTATAGTCTGACCCACTGATTTTGATCCGTGTAAAATTTACCAGTGTAAAAGGTGTATATATTGCAAGTAGACCTAAATACTAATACTTGGAGAAATTGACTAACACCAACCACGCTACCACCGTGCCACATCAGCCACACACACATAATATGTAGGTAATAAATATTATCAGTTTTTGTGAATTATTATTTTATTGTAAATATATACGTACCATACCTGTCATTACAGTATTATTAATTACTGTCCGTCATGGAATATACAATATACATCCATTCTTGTATCGTTAATCGTAAAAGAGTACCGACGAATAATTATTATACGCATGTGTTGTCGAAAGTGAAACCGCGTATGGATGTCATGAATAACCACTAGTGTTCGTCAAATAAACTATTTAATTTAGAATAGGATGTGCAGCTAACCAACATATATTATAATTATGTGTTTATTATTGAGCTAAAAGCTAAAAGGTATATATTGTGATGCTGTGATTTATCATTTTTTATTATTGTTTTTATTTTATATTTATTTTCTACCAGAAATACACAGAACTATTAGTTACTTTATATCCAAATTACTAATTTATTTTTAGTTTATAAACACAGATGGCACATAATATATACAAACAAACAAACAACAAAAATGGCTGATCGGTGAATAAAATCTAAATGCACGAAGAATAGGAGCAGATTACGTTTTACAACCCATAATTGTTTGTACCCGGCCCCAACGTTTTAGTGACCTCGGCACAAAGTAAATGTTTTTTTTTTATATTTTTGTGAATTTAAAATTATAATATTATCATTATGGTGTGTGTTGTTGTTATTCGAATTTTAAATTTATTTCGAGCTGTAGTTAGTCATTGTTAGATCTAATTAAGCTTTTCTATCAACACTCTTTATTAGTAAATAATTATTTTACAAGAGTAACATTTTTATTCAACAACAAATATTGAAGATTTTTAGTGGTGCTAGAAGAGAGTGATCAGAATTGTCTAAACGATTTGTAGAGAAACCGAGGTGTAATAAAGGCAACTCTTTCGCACGTTCAAATATATATATATATATAAATTAATTTAACCCATGAGAAGATGTAATTATATAGTTGGAGTTTAAGCAATAAGAGCTATCATAAATTAAACGTAAATTTGATGAGTCTCAAATTAAGTTAATTAATGTCGACCATTTAAAGAAATCTGAACAAGTGAGAGAAATATTTGAAACTGATTATTATGCTGTATGATCACAAATGCAGGAAATCATCATTGTAGAGGAAAATATTAATTCATCAATGACTAAAAAAATTAATTAATAAATTAATAAATCGAATGTTTCGATTAGTGCTACTAATATTTTTTCACATAAAGTACATTTAGCTGCCATTTCATTACCAAAGTGTGATGAAAATATTCAAGAGTGATGATCTTTTTTTGATTGTTAAATGCAATGGCAATAATAAGGCAATGGTTCATAGTGATAATACTTACTTTCCAGAACATAAATTCTCTTATCCTCGATTTTCTTTGAGTGGGCAATCGCTTGACATTATTAAAGACTATGTCTATTCTAGACAGCACTAATGTAGAATCTCCTTCTGCGAAAGAATTAAAAATTCTCCACTCTAATATTTCGGCTCATGTTGCCGCACTCGAAGTGTTAGGACAAAATATTCAACATTAAAATACATAGCTTATCACTATTGTTCTAAGAAAGTTAGATCCAATTATGAGATATGAATGTCAACTTCGCTGCATTTATACAGACTTTCCAATGTATGTTGAACTAGAAACATTTTTAACTATCCATTGTATATTACTAAAAAGTTCAGAATTGCTACTTGTATAATTGAATAGAGATATAAGAAGATTTTTATCATCTGGTACAAATAGTAAAAATTAATAATAATTAAAAGGCCACAATGCCCGCAAATGGTATTGGTGCAAATCGGATACACGCAGTGTCGTATGTAGAGGTGTCAATCAAATCAAGAGTGAATATCTACAGTGCTGAGTTAGTGTGTCTATCTGAGGCCAATTAAAAATATCGGTAAGAGAAATAGACAGTGGAACATTTTAAACAAACTAAAACTGGAGATGAAGATAATCAGTATGTTGTGTATTTATCCAAGAAAAAACAGTCTACGAAGTAAGTGGCAACATCACGATTTCTCAGTATATAACAAATATAACAGCGAGATGAAGATTTAAGTACTATATATACAAAGTTCATAAATGAGTATATTAAAATAAAAAGATTCAATTGTTAGACCCTCAAGAGTGTACCTAATATTTATAATATTAATATAAAATAATAAATTAAAATAATATAGAGGTACATGATAAAACGGTGTCTAATTCAGGAGCTAGTTAAAGCCAACAAATAAAAACGTGAAAGTGGCAGACATATTTTTTGTCAAAACCAAATTAGTTGAAATTTAAAGAGGTACATACAAATATAATCAGAAACTTGTTTATAAAACATTTTGAGTGTGAGAAATAATCAGAACCACGAGTGTCGACAGAACGATAAGAATAATGATCTCACAGATATGACTAAGAAATTTACGAAATTAAATATTATTAGATTTTATTTTTCTTGAAATAACATAAAAATTTACTATATAAATAAAGGTGTATGATGTTTTCTTAATGAATAAACATTATAATATAAAATTTCTGAAATATTAAACCATAATTATATAGATTACCTATTATCGGGGAAAGTATAAAATACATTTGCATTTTTATACTTTATGTATTTAAAAAGCCGGTCAGTAGGGGGTGGAAGCACTTCGCTCGTTGAGTATCAGTAGTCATGGATGCACTTTGCTACCGGACAGGGTACTTTTGGTGGATGTATTGCATTTGAAATCAATGATAAATCATTGCATTCAATAAAACGATTCTGAGCGTAGATTTGGTGTAGTATACACAACTCTAATATTAATTATATACTCAGTACCAATGGCGCCGAAGTCCATATTGAAGTCTGGCCACGGCCCGACAACTTTTTTCAAAAATGTGGCCTTGTCTCCCCCCCCATGACAACATATGTTATATATTACAATGTATACATATTTCCAGAAAATAGTTTCTTATTATTATTTCTAGGGTTAACTAGGGTTAACTATCGATTGCAAGTTGATTTGTAAACACATTACACAACATAATAAATATAATGAAATAACGGTGTATAGGTACTAGGTATAGTTTATATAAAGTGAAATAAAAGTAAAATTACTTCAGAAAATACATATTGTAAATACATATATTTTAAACATTCAATACCTTACAATAATAAAAACTTCTTTTAGATTTTAATTCATACAATTATTTTAGTATTTTCATATAATTTTTAAGTTTAAATTTAGTTTAGTTATAAAGGTCCAGGAAAGATTGCTTGGAGAGTAACGTCTAAATTGTTTTTAATAATATCAGGTAAGGCTTAGTTAAATACAACGCAAAATAATAATAATAATAACATAAATTTAAAATTTTCCATATAGACAATAAAAAAATATTAACTGGCCATGTTTAAGGGTAGGAATGTAGAATGTTATTATATCGACAAATATGATGTGTTGGTATGAGATTAATTCAGTAGACATTTAATTGCTAATATTATAAAATCAGTTTGCATGAGTCTATTCGCAATATAATCTGTAGGGCCAACTAAATCAAATTGTCTGTATATAGCTTTTTTTATCCTAACTAGGGTGGAGAAGGGAATAGACCCTGGTTTGATCCCTGGACGTAAAAACTGTGAGAAATTATTTGTATTTAGCTAGTGCCAAAAAAGTTGATGATGACCTTTTTTTTTTTTTGCTTATTCACACCAGGCGTCAAAATTCCTAGTTTCACCTCTGAGACTGGGGCCTCCAAATTTTGGCCCGACTATATTTTTCAGACTTTGGCGCTACTGCTCGGTACCTAACTATGTTTGACATTAAATTGAAGATCAAACTATGTAGAAATAAATATGATTTAGTGTAACTTTATGTATATTTAAAAATGTAATATGATATGTTTATAATATCTTAGTTTCATATAGGTACATAACTATTACTAGATAAAATATACAGTATATTTCATTGAATATTCAGTTTAAGACATTTAATATTGAAAACGAACAAAATATTATGTAAACCATTTGATTTATAATTGGTGTATATTACAATAGATACTCTATACAACAGTAACATAATTAAACAGTCACATGGCATAAAGTTGAATAAAATAGTTATGATAATAAACATACAATACCAATTAAAAATATTTGGGAACTTTAGGAATTCACGATTATCATACTTTTTTGACAGAATACACTTTTTGGTTTTCTTTTTTTTTTTTTAATTGTCACATAAAAATAGTTTGGAAATAAGGTGAATGAGAAAAAGAAAATATAATATTAATTGATCATTTAATTGTATAATAATTAAAATCAATTAATCGTTATGTGGTAATCACAAAACTACAGTAGGTAGGTATAAATATTATTCCCCACTGTTTTTTAAAGAAAATTTAGCTGGAAAAAGCAGCAATTTCATAGGTGCAAAATACTTTTTTTTCCGTAGGTTTTATTTTAATCAGTTAAATTAATGCAGTACTAACATTATATTAAATTTTTTCCGGTCTTAAAATATCATTTTACCAATTATTTGGACTTAAATAACTCAAAATTGATAATTTTTTTCGAAAAAATTAAAATGACTATAAAAAAAAATTATGACTACGGATTTTCAATATATTTTTAATTTAGTTAGAGTAACGTATATATAACGCTGTACAAATTTTTCAGGCCTTAAACCCCAAAATTACGCCTTTTAGGACTTAAAAACCTCGAAAACTAAAATGTCTATAAATATCACAAAATTGCTAAAAAAAAAAAAAAAAAAATAAAAAAACTTAATCAACGTAAATTTATTATTAAATTAAATATTGGATAGAAATTTCAAGGTTTTCAAGTCATTATTTCGAAATTACGAAGAAATTAAAAATCTCGTTAATCATAAATTTGCCGTTTTTTCATCAATTCTTGATGACTAAAAAACTATTGGAAAAATCGAAAAATGACCTCTTTAAAGTACCAACTCGATAAAATTTTCTACAGGAAACCATGTAAGCGTGTAAAGATCGGAGCACTCCTTCTGATAGTAAATTTGTTAACAGAGAAAAAAATGAAAAATAAAAAAAAATAAACATCATTGTAAAACCACTACCTCCATCGCTACGCTCAGAATCTAAAATAATAAAAAAATTCATAAAAGTGCTCTGGAAATAATGCTTATGATCTTAACCTAATTTTCATATTTAATATATCATTATTATTTAAGAGAGTGGAATTTATATACATTTTTAGTGGTAAATTTCAATTCAAATTGCAAATTATTTGAATTATTATTGTATTCAGGCATGATTGAATAATAGTTCAATAGATTATTTATCTTATCGATATGTGTGATGTGTGGCTCAGAGTTTGGATATTCTGAGCTCTCAGCTTCACCTTTTAGTCAGTTTGACGTATTCAGCCTTAAATTAAATTATACATTTTTTTTTTTATTTGATACAATACAAACATTTTTTATTTATTAATATGCCATTGTCAATTCTAAGAATATTGATATATTATGAAAAATGTACTGGCAGTCTTGAAGTAGAATAGTAAGGGAAATAAATATCAATATATCATAATATAAGTTATAACTAATAGGTATAGACACTTACATGTCAAAGAAACTTCCTCCAATTGCCCTTTAATGTTTTTGTACACAAAATGTATAATTCACATTAAATTAGTTTGAATTTAATTGTATATTAAACTTATAAGAATAGAAACAATTTATTTAAAAATAAGTTCAGTAGGATAATAATAATAATAATACTTTGTTGGATGAATTAAATTTAAAAGTAATTATAAATAATTTCTTTCGATAAACGCTCTTGAAAAAAATTTCAATATAACTTTTTATTCATTTTTTATTTTTGAAAGATTCGAAAAATAACCTCTTTAAATTATCTGCATCTAAAATTGATTTGCTATCAAAAATATATTTTTTTTCAAAAATATTTAAATTAATATAATGTATTATATATATTATACTTATTTATCGATTATTTAACCAGTGTATGAATCATTTTACTATTACATTCTATATTGTCTACACTATTAGGTGACGTATTTATTGGCGAGGGTTGGCCAGTGAGCGTTGTTGTAATCTGTATTTGTACTTTATTTTGTATGGCACTGTATTTTTTTATCGCATAATTTTACTATAGACACAAGTATGTATTATTTGTCCTTCTAGCACTTTGGAGACACATATACAAATTATATTTTCGCTTATCTAAAACAATTACTTCGTTTCGTCTTATACATCTATGGGAAGCTTTTGAAATTTGTTATAACCTACCACTTTAAAATACACTATACAGCTAGAAATTTTGAATACGTACTCATCAAATAACTAGTTTAGGGACAAAATTATTATCTTATGAATTTATTAATATTTATTTATGTATTTCGTTTTTTTATTTTTAAAACATTACTATTAGATACCTTAGCTTACCAAATTAATACAAAATGTAAAATGAAATACAATTAAAGTAGCTAATTACAGAAGCTAACTCATCGACTAATATAATTTTCTTATAAGCACTATGCCTAACTATATGTCTATTTGATGTAATGTCAGTCTATATTTCTAGTACCCAAGTTGGTACGGTACCTATCTTTAGCTATATTATATTATTTTAAAAATCATAAAGCTATAAATTTGTACCTTATTTTGTTTATAAAATTAATAAATAGGTAAGTATATAATATATATAGAATCTTTATTCTTAATCGTAAAATATTTAAAAAAAACCTTTCAGGATGTTCATGAATTTTATGACACAAATGGTAGAATTCACCATAAACTTCAAGACTACGATTTACATCATGAATTCTAATTATTTTTTTTTTTGTAAAGAAGTTTCATTTAAACAAGAATATCTAATAATAAAAGTTATTTAACTATAATGACGGCAACGCAATAATGAAGGATGACAAAGAGTATCTAAGGTGTGTTAAAAAAAAACAAGTACAATTATAGAAAACGTATACAGTTACTTCTCGTAATTCAAGTTAGCTCACAATGTAAGGGTATCACACATCGTTAAAACTCCGCTTAACTCTTTCCGGCACAGTGGGATACCGTATATCCCACCTAAAATATCACATTTGGTACGAAATATAACCCACCTTTTAAAATTATTTTTCTGAACAACACGATTGATATTGTTACCAATACTTGACATAAATAGTTTTAATAGCCTATTGTGGGTATCGTTATCGCAAAATATACCCGGAAACCAATTATTTCGTGATTTTATTTACTGTTTAACCAATTGTTATTTTTTTTTTTTTTGACAGCCAGCTACTTATTATTTTGTTTTTCATATTTCTTCCTATGAAATCTATAAATAAGAATTATATTATTACACATGATAAACAACATCATATTGTATCGTTCGACGCAATCCAAATCATTTTATCGATTTCGGTTCATGTGGAACGACATATAAATTGAGGATCCAATTTATAACCCACCGTGCAGAAGTGAGTAAACACTAAACATTTTTGTTTTTATACTGCAAACAAAATTTCTGCCAGAAGGAGTGCTCTGATTTTAATAAATAGCACTTTTTCTAATAGAAAATTACATTTAGTTGTTACTTTAAAAAGTCATTTTCCAAATTTTTCAATAATTTTTTAATGCAGC
>JAIPRL010007570.1:0-23049 GCA_025469235.1 Pemphigus obesinymphae
AGTTTTTCTTTACGCATTAAAAAACTTTTGATGATATCGAAAAATGACCTCTTTCAAGTACCAACTACATGAAATTTTCTACCGGAAACCGTGTATGATTGTAATTTGTAAAGATTAGTCCACGTCTCCTGGTAGAAATTTTGTACACAGAAAAATAAAAAAATAAATAAATAAACATCATTGTAAAACCAATAGCTTCCTCGTTCCACTCAGAATCTAAAAATAGATCATTCACAGGAATATCTGGGAAGCTAATTGAAAAAATTATAAAAGGGGGGGGGGGTATTATGACCACCCAACTTCCCTGCTAGGTTTGCCTTTGGGTAGTCATTATAAACTATAATATATATCTACATTTTCATTCATCTCCATATTATAATACTAACATTAAATTTAGTTAGCTAAGTAGTTAACAATCCAATTCATTTTTATTAAATATATATTTATATATATATTAATGCATATTATTTATAAATAATTTTAATAAATTAAATATGACTACAAGCCAAAAGGATGAAATGATTACATAAATAAGAAGGAATTGGAATTTAAAAATATTTATATAATTTAAATCTTGTATTTATTGAAATTTGAAATTAAAAACAATGTATGTAGTGTTATTTTATTTGGCCATCATGTTTTGATTTTGGCAATGGAGCATGGTTTAGTCAATTTTGTGCAACTTCTGCAAATGTTGCCTCATCTTTAGGGGTTCTTATATATCCAGATAATGTGTCTGAAAAATGTATCAAATACATATTATTTTATGCTATTTATTTATAAATTCAATACTTGTGGATAATTTATACAAACAAAATAAAACTCAAATCTTACACAGTCTGTGTTTTGTGAGAAGCTATAGCTTATACCTAGGGAACCTCCCTGACCCCCTCTGTAGGCTGTGAATATACAATATAGTATAGACGAATTTGTATACAAAATGTTGACGCCAACCTGCAGATGAAAACTACTGCAGACTATGGAAATTTAAGCATGTACCTATAAAGGCATACTTGAAATTCGTCCTGGACATTATTTATAACGCACGAGCATGCGTTCGAAGTGCCACGTGTGCAAATATATATGTGCAAAATACAAAATATATATAAATACTTACTGCAATGGCTGCAAATCACGGACGTGCTGCATCATGTATGAATAATTATTAAAATAAGGCAATATATAATAAAAATATGGCTGTCAAAAATGAAAAATATACACACTTATAAAAAAAACTCACTTTCCACGTGTATACGAATCATACGATTATATCATGAAATATTAAACCATAGATAAGTATAATGATTGATAAACGGTCAAATTCGATTGATATTATTCTATGTTGTGGTCACAGGCGCACAGTATAAAATAGAACAGTATAGTAAAACATACGATAATTCTCTAACAAATATACAATATCAATATAATTAACCGATACACTATAACTATATATATACCTATGAACTTGGTTTATTATTCGACCATCACATGTATATTGAACATAAAATACCCATACAATATATATTATATATAGACATTGAAAAATTAACTTTCAACGTCGTACACACCAAATTTGCACTGTGTATAATATAATTAACCGATGCACTATATATGAACTCGGTTTAATATATGACCATCACACGTATATTGAACATAAAATGTATGATTGACATTAGAAAAAAACTTGAAACGTACACACCGAATATGCACGGTATGGTGAAATAATTAACCAAGGCACTTTACCTGAACATTGTTAAATATTATAATATAATATAATGAATACAATTTTAACGGTAGAACATATTTTGAACCTTACCGTCCATTTTAGAACCAAATAACGTTAATTGCACTTTACGGTCGCTTTGACCGACCGTGCACCTAAATTTTGTTACCCGGATTTATTTTATTTCTAAAAGTTTTAAAAGGCGATTATATTTTGGAAATTTACTGATTTGCAAAACCTATGTCTTATGAAAATAAAACATAATATGAAAAAATTATTCCTGACATTCTTTAGTAAAGAACCTACTGAGTCTCAATACTTTATTACTTATACACTCACGGTGCGGACAATATGCCGACAAATAGTTCACTTATCACCACAGTTATAATGAACAATTGTGCTTATCTCACAACGATAATATACAAACCCGCCCGAAATTCAAAAATTGCCTAAGTATGCAAAAAGACTCGAGACTGACGTGTTTGCAAGTGCTTTATCTTATACTATTATATTATATTATTTGAAAGTATCGTGTATATACATTTTATTTTATTTTATTGTTGGATGTAATAAATATAAACAATATAATTTTGACATCATTACCTATTCATTATGTAGGAACAATAAACTTTTTTCGTTCCAATGTAATAAACTAGGTAAAGTAAAACATAAGCCTGTTTCTAAATTTCTCTCCTAACATGACTATATATATTCTTACAAAAAAAAGCTATTTATGTATAACGAATTTTTTTTATTTAAATTGTAGGTTTAGTAAACATTTTACTTACGACAATCATTTAATACGATAGTTATAAATAGTAAATAATAAACAGTTGAAAAGATGTATTCATTTGTATTATGCTTTGGCACAGATATAAGCATCAGCTGTATACTATTTCATTACCTACTTGGTTAATGCTGTTGTTGTGGTTTGGCAATGTTGGCCATGGAATGACGTGTTGTTGTTGTTGTTGTTGTTGTTTATAGGTATTACGTTGTTGAAAATATGAATTATTATTTTAATATTTTATTATTTATAAAACTTGTTAATTGTTATTACCATTTACCACAGATTTTGATTTAGACGAATGTATACAGGTTAAGTTTAAGAAAATCCGGTTAGTAGAAGGTGGATGCAGTTCGCTTGTTGAGCAAGATACTGAATACTGATGGTGGATATTTATATACAATTTGAAAGCAATGATAAATCATTTCTTTCGATAAAATTATTCTGAGCGAAGCTTCGTTGTACATAAACATGAGTATTACTGTCGGTAATATTTAAAATTAACTCTTGTATGTCAAAAATACATTAAAATTAAAAATATACTATAAATGAATGGCCCAAAATTGTGAAAAAAATTTCACGTTGATTTTGTATTTATATAAGTTTTTGGTGAAATTTTCAAATCTTTTTTTCCCCGATATTCCAACACTTTTCATACCGAAATAATATGTTGTCAAAAAATTGAAAAAAATTAAAATACTGATTTTGTAATTTTGAAAACCTAGAGCTGAGCATTTTATTTATGTCTTAATCTTAATGTTATTTCATTATGCATGTTATTTTCGCTATTAATATTTTCTTCTAGGTGTTTAAATCAACTACTCGCTTAAAGAAGTAGGATGCCTTTGTTAAGGGCCTAGTAATTACTAGATATTTGGTTTTATGTTAATTGATAACGAGGCCTATTTTGTGGTCAGACTAGATTAACATCTCTGTAATATTTATTACCTCATTTTCGGTATCTCCCAATATTATGATGTTATCTGAATAAGTAAGAATTACAGCGTTTCCATTGATCTCCTTTCGTAATTTTTTGATATATCTTTGATTACTTTTTCGAGAGTTAAATTAAAAAATATAGGTGACAACGTATCTCTCTGTTTTAGTCCACACTTCAACCCAAATAAAATTGTGATGACAACTTCCCTTGTGACTGGACTTTACAATAGATGTTGGAGTTACATATTTAAATAATTTTTACCAGTTTTTCTGGAATTCCAAAATTTCACAACGTTGTCCATAATTATTATTGCCTCATAACATTATCATAAGCTTGCTTATGCCACAAATAAGTACTTGTCATGCTCGTAATGTTTTCCATTATTTGCTGAATGGTGAAAATATGATTCATTATTGATGTTAGCAGCTTCAGTCACTGTTTTTAATATATTGACCGATTTAATATCTGATAATTTGGGGAAGGGTTTTATTGAGTCTATCGGCAATTCTACTTTGGTAATTTTGTAGTTCTTTTAGGTCCTTAGCTTCTTTCCAGTTGAATTATTTAATTTCCTACTTTTGTTGTTTTTCCTTCTCAAATTCACTTATACCTTTTCGGTGAAGTCTGTTACTTCGAGATAATGTTCGATATCCTCCTCCGCTCCTTAGTAGCTTCTAACGTTGCATTACAAAATGTATGTAATTTATTTATAATTCAGTTTTTTATAATTCGGGGTTTTTTTTTTTTGTTGCATTTGAGTATATCCATGTGTGTTTTTAAATGTCTTTTTCTGAAAAATAATAAGCTTACAATAAGATCTTTAGATATTATAAAGATTATGGCTAGTACTTCATTGCCATTAGATGCCATCTCTCTTGCCCGATAATAGGTACACAAAAAAACCTAACTGTGAAAAAGGGCTAAGTTCTAAACCTCCTCCTCTCCAAAAAAAAAGTCAGCCTATCAAAGTAGTGATATCTACATTGTGGCCAAGTCTGCTCTTTCTTTAGCTCATAAACACACTTCACTCTAACTTTCATGAACAACACTGCTCTTTTATTTGTATTGATTAACACTTGGCCGTTTTCTAAATGAGACATAAAACAGACTTGGCCGCAATGTCAATACCAGTACTTTGATTCGCTGACTTTTTTGGAAGGACATCTGAACCCTTTTTTTTCTAAAATCTCTCTTTTTTATCATCTGTCATCATTCACGATCAATCATCAATATTTTTTTTCTTTTATATACCTATTTTTAAATAATTATAAATCTTTATAAAATGAATACCTATTACATCTAAAAATCTTTCATCTGTTTTTTGTTTCATGCGTATTTTTAAGAGGTTTGTCAGTTTATAAAATTAAGGAATCCTAATGCAAGATTTTCAATGAAGATGTTATGGATAGATATTCTTTTATTAATAAATCGATAACTACAAACAAAAACAAACCATGTTTAGTTTTTAGATGTTTTGTACATAATAAAATATGTAAAATGGTATAAAATGTTAAATGTTGAGAATTTCGTCGATAATATTGAAGTAATTATTAGTTATTAATATTTAATTATTCAACATTTATATTGTAAACATGTAAAACATTAAAAATATCTCATGTCTGTTGGAATATTTTAAAGGGCCAGTTTTGACGATGTACAAAATTTGCTCGTGTTTATTTTTATGTATTACGGTTTATTTCACTTTAAAAATATATTTTGAAACTAATGGAAACATTATTACTAAGGGTTTATACTGAGACAGAATAAATACTTAGTCAGCAGATAAAAAAACATACATATTTTTGTAGTATATTTTGTAAAGAAACTAGAAATTACTTTTAGTTTATTAATTTTATATTATTATATATTTTAAATGCATCGAAGGGTATTTAAACAATTTTTTTGTTTAAATATTGGGGAAATTTAGATGCAATAGCCGTTTTCTGGAAAAATTTCTTTTAAAGGCGTTTAGCGGTAAACATAATTTCCCAAAGCGGAATCATGTGAAATAATAATAAAAAAATGCATTTTATCTTAGGTATAAATTAATGTAGTCTTTGATGCTTGGTCGATTTAGTTTAAGAAAAACAAGTAATTAATTAAATGACAGTCGTTGAACGAAAAATTGTGTGTACGTTTAGTAAGTTTCAATTCCTAAAATTTGTATAGTTAATAATTTTAAGCTAAATTCATAATTAATTCGTTCAAGGACTAGCTTCTAATATATATTGAAATTGTAAAGAAAAATGTATGTTTAAACTTTTAAAGTTTTCGATTTAGTGTAGATACGTGATTTTTCGTGGTTTTATGAGTGTAAAAATTTCAAATTGGTGATTACAATTAATATAATAATATCTATAAATAATATATAACAATCGCTGGTATGATTTTTGAGTCAAATTTCAAACATGAGGATGCTAACACCTTTACCTCCTTTAACTTTTAAGGTGATCTTGATAGATTTATAAAAATATAATTTTTAATTTATAATTATTTGTTCCTTACAATTTTCATTAAAATTAGATTACTATTTAATATACAAACTTTAAAAATTAAAAATCACAGCCCACAAGTACATATATCATATATCACATATATCACGCTTATGCAGTATTGGGTAAGTTACTTTTTACGTTTAGTAAACCAAGTAACTAAGTTACATTACTAGTTACAAAATTAAAAGGTAACTATATTACTTTTTCGTTACCTAAATACAAAAGTAATCGCATTACATTACTTTTTCAATTCAAAAGTAATTATAGTTACAATGATGTAACTTTCAACATTTTTAAATATGTAAAAATGAAAATAATAAAATAAAATGTCAAGAATATCTTTATTTCTTCTTGATAATTGTCAGTCGAATATTATAAAATTTAATATCATGCCTACTCCAACTTATATAAAATATATACTTATATATATAAAATCACACAATCGTTAAAACATCTAGATATGATGGGTCATCGACATATAGATAATAAAATAATGGATGGACCATCCATATACCACACATAGCGTTGTGTGTATGAAGTGCATATACGTTACCACAATGGTAACTGTGGTTTAGTGGTTGTGGTAGTATCAATACTTGAATGATAAGTGATAACCCAGTAAATCACTCAAATTTCAAAATATGCTATAAGTATTATTACTTATTCATTATTTGTAAAATCTATAATATGTATGTTGATAAATATCATTATTATATATTTGAATATTGAATTTATGTATCTATGATCTATCTATACAAAAATACAATTATTTTAATTTTACATTTTTACTGTATCTACCTATCTACCTATATATATATATATTATATCAAATTTAAAAGCAATAAAAATAATTAATATTAGTTTTCAAAGTGAAAGCAAATCATTGCATTGAAAAATAGAGTTCTGAGAAATTTTTCCATATTTTTCCTTTACGCTTAAAAATATTGTACATCATATCCATGAGCACAGTACAGTATCTGCACAATTATTACAAACATATACTTGAACATCAGAATGTTTCATGAAGTTAGGGAAAAGAAATATGATGGTGTAAAAATACAAACTAAATACACTAAATTTATCTTATTTCAAAATCAATAATACGAACGAATAAGACGTGTGAATTATATATAAATTATTTGTGAAAACATTTTTATTTGACTTAATATTATGATTATGTTTGAACATTATGTTAGACAAAAATACTTACTACTGTTTGACAAGTGACAAATTATTTATATTTTATTATATAATTTATAATTTAATTATGTTTATTGTTCATGTTTTTTTAATTTATTTTATCTTATCACTCGACACAACGGGCACATCCGTGATCATATATTATCATTTATCAATAATACATTTTTGTAACCGTTATCATAACCACATACAACCAATGTGGTAACGAATAGTCTTTTTACTCACAGAATTCAACAATACGATGGCCTTAATTATTGATTATTATTAATTATTAATTAATGAATTCCTTTATTACCTATGGTCATCGACAATTTTAGACAAATTTATTAGAATGAATTGTATTTTTTATTTATAAATATGTAACGCATTATTGTAGAAAGTTACTTACAGATAACTATCGTAGTTACTGCAAAAATTAAATAACAAAGTTACTATAACGTTACTGGAAAAAGTAACTACGTTACAGTAACGAGTAACATTCCATTACTACCCAACACTGTGCTTATGTGGCAAAAGCATTATACTTGCATCACATAAAAATTGACTATATAATAATATAAAATGGATAAATTATTTTATAATCAAATTGTTCAACAGACCCATTTAAATACTTGCAATTCATTTTGAATTTATGATCCATTATAATAATTCGTTTAAATATAGCGTCTACACGTATATTATAATTATTATAAATGATTTATTTTATCACAGACTTGAATACATTTTAGTAAAATAGATTGCAAATATTATGATCTATTATAATATACCTAATAACTAGGAAACGGATTTATATACATAAAAAACCCTCAAAATAGGAATTTAAAAATAATATAATACAGTGCCGTAGCTAAGGTGGACTGAGGGGTCTGCAGTCTCCGAAATTTCATGAAAATTCTGTGAACATATTACGTAACCATATAATATATTTAAATTATAATTTATTTGAAGGTCGATGCAAAAGTCTGAAATGTTAGTTTACAGTTTAAAATTTGTTTTTCTGTTTTCTTATCTTATTGGTTTTTAACAAAATATTATAATATTCGATATTCAAGTATGCACTGTTACGTATCGGTTGTATTTAGACATATATTATTGTCTCGCGTCTCCTTCATTGTTTTCACTTACACACACACACACACACACACAACATGTTATCGTTTCGGGCTGTGATTTTCATTTTTCTTACCATTTATACGTTGTTGTTGTGTACAGTGTACTTGTATGCAGAGCCGTAGCAAGGACTTGGCGATACTGGCCCAGGCTAAGGGCTCAAAAATCGAAATTCAGTTCATATCCCTAAATTTCTAAGATTGGGGGGGGGGCGAAAATTCGACGTGTAAAATCTTTTAAAGTAAGTTGATGACTTTCTTTTTTTGTTTATTAACTAAATTTTTAAGGAATAGGGACGTAATTCCAAAAAATTGATGACTTTTTTTTCTTATTACCAATTTAGGGGCGGAAATTCGATTCTTTGCTAAGGGTACTATCGAATCTTGCTACGGCTCTACTTGTATATGTTAAGCCGGGTTTACATTGGAGCGACCAAACAGAAACATTTTGTTTTCGCGACAAAACGCCAAAATTTCAGAAACAAAACTAAAACATAGAAACAAATTTGTCGTCGACGACAAATTGTTCATGTTCTTGGAAATATTTGTGGTCCCGTTGGCTCCGGAAAAAACAAAACAGTTTTTGTTTGTTTTTAAAAACAATGTTTTTCAATTTAAACATGTCTCAGTGTTCACGCATGCCATTAATTCAAATCAACGTTGGTCTCGCGCCTATTTTGGGAGAACCGGTCCGCGGGATCGCACTACTGGCATAGAACTTTCTAGAAAATATTTCCACCCCACTTCTGCCGTTTCTCACCTTTTGACCAGTCGACCGCGACGGCTGTATTTGTTTTACGATTTAAGGTGGGTTTCCACTATACACGTCCAATGTCCATGTGTACGTGCATAATGATGACCGTCCCCTTTCGAACGTTTGGAATGTACAGCCTCAGTAACAGTGGTTCTTTATATTGTGATTATTGTATTTTATTTTTATTTAAAATTGATAAAATTATAATATAGAATGAAAATTATAAATTCTGTGGTATTGTATGTCAATTTTCGAATATTTAATATTAATTTTAATTTATTAATCACCAATTGTATTTATTATTATAATAATTTATATTGTACGAAATATTTGTGAAATTGTTAATTTTAATTGTTAAAAAAAATACATATTTTTATTTATTGTATAAATTGTAACAATAAAGTCTATTTTGAAATGGAAGGACAACGTGATATACTATCTATGGTAAGATTTTTATTTTAAATACCTAATAATAACAATTATGTTATGAAATAGGTAGCACCGTGTACACGGAAATTGTTGAACTAGATCCAACTTCATGGTAATGTTGTTCACCGTGCGGTATACACGTCTAAACACTGTAGTATACCAACAGCTTACCATGGATACCAAACAATCACAGCAAAGGATTTTTATGCACGTACACACAGACGTGTATAGTGGAAACCCGCCTTTAGTTCGTTAGCACGGCTTGTCCTCCTACGACGATATAGCAAGTTTTGCTTTCGTTGTTTAAGTTCGATACATTGGTCAACCAGGTGTAAGGTATCCAAATCTTGTGACAATTTTTCTGGCCGTCACCATACCCCTTCTTCATAGAGATATCCAAACAACTCAAGATACAACATCACCAGAAATATCGTTGGTCAGTGCTCTGGATCAGCATATGGTGCTGTTGGGATCAGCTCTCGAGCATGTCCGTGACCATGCTGATTGTATGCAGCCGGTACGTGCCTTTATCGATTCCGCATCACAAATAAACGTCATGTCGATTTCAAGTGTACAGCGTTTGGGTTTAAAACGCATCAAATAGACTGTGCCTCTTATCGGCTTATCCGGTGTCACTGTTCCAAGTGTCGATGGCTTGGTCAAGTGCACTATTACTCCGCGTTATGATGAGCATAACATCCAAGTCAGTGCTTGGATACTTCCTAATATTATTGGGAATATGTCAGCCCACCATCTCACACCTCAATTAAAGTAGCACTTTGCTCATCTGGCGCTGGCAGATCCAGGTTTTGATCGCCCTGACCCTGTAGACCTGTTACTAGGAGCTGATGTGTTTTCCCAAATTATGGATGGGAAACGGGTCGTCATCGGCGATTCTCTACCTGCTACATTCGGTTCCTTGTTCGGATGGATTATTATTGGACCAGTTGATGGATCTGCGTCGGAACCCTACCAGTCAAATGTCGTATCACTTACGGTTTCTCTGGAAGATATCGTTCAATGGTTTTGGCAAGTTGAAGAACCAGATGCAAGTTCAGATATATTTACAACGGATGGTCAGTGTGAAGCAGTTTATATGTTGGAACGGATACGTGATTCCACAGGACGGTTCGTTGTTCCGTTACCGTTCCTTAATGAGCACTAGGATGAGACTTTCCCTGTATCAATAGATTGCTCTACGTCGCCTTCAAAACCTCGAGCGAAAGCTTCTAACCGACAAGTTTTGGGCCAGGCATATAGGCAGTTTATGCACGAATATGAGTCACTGGGACATATGTCCATTGCTACCTGTCCGGGTACATACTTCGTACCACATCATCCCATATTTAAAGGATCATCGGCTTCGAGTAAGATACGAGTGGTTTTCAACACATCTGCTACTGCATCGAACAAACTATCCTTAAATCAATGTCTGCACACCGGTCCTAAATTGTAGCAAGATATCATAGACATCCTTCTATGATTCTGGATACATCAGTATACTTTCCCTGCCGATGTGTGTAAAATATACCGACAGATTTTGGTACTTCCAAAATATCGATCTTTCCAGCATATTGTGGCGTGTTTCACCGGTGGATGAGTTAAAGGAGTATCAGTTAAACACAGTTACCTACGGAGTGAACTGTGCCCCTTACTTGGCCCTGAGAGTGCTCAGAGATATGGCGGACCAAAAGTGTAGTCAGTTTCCGACCATTCAATATGCATTGCTGCATCAGACTTACGTCGACGACGCGACATCTGTGTGGGAGCTGACACTATCAGTGAATTAATCAAGTTGCAGTCTGATTTACAGTCAGTTTTTAGTTGCGCTGGTTTGGACGTCAAAAAGTGGTCAAGCAACTCACCATCTATCCTGTCCGGTGTACCTGCCGAAGATCGTGCCACTGATGTCACCCACTTTGATGACAAATAAGGATGTGTGACTAAGTTCCGGGGCCTTCAATGAGATCCATCAACGGATGTGTTCGGGCTCAACGTACATCCATCCATCCATGCTCCTACAAAACGTGTTGTCCTGTCCATTATCGCACGAATTTACGACCCCATTGGGTTTCTTGCTCCGGTCATATTCTACGCAAAACACATCATGCAACAGATTTTAAAATCAAAACTTTTCATGGGATGAACCCCTATCACCAGCTTTGGTCAATTTCTCGTGGTACGCTTTTGTTGAAGATCTTCCTTCGTTATCAAAGTTCTGATTCCTCGGTTCTTATTTATACGAATGCAGTCTAGTGTCCAGTTGTACGGCTTCTGTAATGCCTCAGAGCAAGGCTATTCAGCAAATGCTTCTTTTCCAAAAAATACTATCCACATCTTTGCTCTCCCGTCAAATGTCTATTTTTCAGTTGATGACGTCTACAATTGCCTATATTCCCTTCGCAATAAAAAATCTGTTGGTTCTGATGGTATCCAAGGTGATTTCCTTTTTAAAATTCGATCCGTCATAGCTGAACCCTTATGGTTACTGTTTAAACGTTCAATCGACTCAGGCATCTTCCCAAAAGCCCTTAAACTTGGCTCAATTAAACCAATACTTAAATTTGGGAATCCTACAGATGTCACCAAGTATCGTCCAATAACTATCCTACCTCATTTATCCATATTATTTGAAACCCTTATCCTAAACTCGATTCGCTCATCAATAAATCATATCCTTGTCGATGAGCAACATGGATTCCGCCCCGGAAGATCAACTATCACCTTCAATCTTAGCCTTCATTCAAACATATTTGATTCTTTCCACGACAACTGTCAAGTAGACGTAATATACACTGATTTCTCCAAGGCTTTTGACCGTGTCAATCATCACCATCTTATATCAACATTAGATTCCTTCTTTGCAATTCGATTATCAGATAGAATACTTTTAATAGATGCATTGAATGCATTGAAAGTAATAAAATAATTCTGAGCTAGTCATTTACACATGCGCTGATTATAGAACATACCTAAGTTATATATACAGTAAACGTACGTACACGCAGTGTCGGTTTTTGGACTTTTCTGGGGAAGAGGGTCCATTTATCAGTATACATGTTACGAGCAAGATATAAAATCCAGTAATTTTATACAATGCCCGAGCAATCTATAAAATGCCCAATGTAAATTGAGCAGCTTAAATTATGAAGTACAGTAGGTACTGTAATATTTGTCATTTACCTAATTTTCTGCGAATTACCTTGAATAACATTGTGATGCATTTTATTATTGTTAATAGGTAATATATTAACTATAAATAATAACTAGTTTCGACCGTAAGTCATCATCAGATTACAAATTAATTTTTATTTTATAAGGGTATTGAATTTTTTGAATTACTTAATTTTGAATTTTTGAATTTTAAATACAATACAAATGACCTTTTCGTAAAATATTTATACATATCTATAATGTACTCAGCTATACTCAATCATTTATCAATAATTGACATGCATCATTGACATTCGGTGACATATTATTATATTATAATTAAATATTTCATATTAATCTACCTATATAACAAATCTAAGATTCGTGTTCGTTTATGCACTAAAAAACATTAATATGCGTTATACTTGTATTTATATGTAGATAAATGTTTTTTTTTATAAATTCAAGTGAACGTTTTCTAATAAGAATAATATGAACACCGATAAAATCCATTTAAACGATTTTTAAGTTATTTAACTAAAGAATAACACTGTGATAGTGAATCAATTTGTTCTGAGACTATAATAATTTTCATGAAATAAAAAAAAACTGAATCATCCAGATAAGTATCGTAGAAGTTGGTTCGATATCCCTTTGGTTTTCGAATAGGATAATATATATTATTATTATTATTTTAAATTTAAAAGCAAAAATATATAACAGGTGATAAAATATGATAATGTGGTAACAAAATTATTTTGTTATTCTTCCTATAATTTTAAATTGTTTCGTTATAAAAGTTAGTTTTCCTTTACACTTAAAAAAAACTATGAAAATGACTTTTTTAAAGTATCTACTAAATAGAACCAATTTGCTATCAAAAAATCTCTTTCTCTAAAACTCCTGCTCGAATCGTTCTATTCGAACACACACATATTATAATACCAATACAATCCTTGCTTCGCTCAGAATCTAAAGGTATAAAACACCTAGACATACATTAAATTATTTTATTTATATGTTATTTGTATACCAAAAACACTGAAATATGCAAAAATATTTAACACAAAATTACATATTCACATTATATATCATATTGTGTATATCTATATTAACATTTATACATATATTTCTTTAAAGTTTCAACCATTTTCTGCAGGTAAACTATACAATTGTATATGTAAATTCATTAACTTGCGAGCTCGGATAGGTTAATGTATATTAAGATATAATTGCTATATACTAATTACACAATTTTATGTTAAGTAATTTTAAGTTAGAAATAAGCACACACATAATATAAATATCAAAATATGTAAAATAATACTTAATAATTTTACGTTCAAACCATTCATAAAGTGTCACTTTATAAATGAATAAAATTTATTGTAATAATTTTTTATTACAATAATTATAATGTGCATAAATTATTAAAACTATTTTTTTTAAGTTTAATGGTCCAATCTATAGTTATTACTTTTTGCATTTTTATTTTATATTCTGCAGGTTATTGTGATGTTATTCAGAAAATAATAATCCCATAAATTACATAAAGACTTGATATATCACATAATTCATATTATATTAAGCTGAGTAGAAAATTTCAAATATTTCAAAATATTAATTATTTTGTTATTAAAACTGATAAAATTTAAATTTTTTATTTTTAAGATTAGAATGTTTAATACGGACTTAATACTACATACCTATATTATATGGATATTGCGATATTTAGGATTTTGTTACCCTTTACTCTTTAGGTATACATGTATTTTTCTATCTCTCATTAAATACGTAATCAAAAGAAAATACCATACTCTATATTTTCTCAAAAATATAGGTATGTGTAAAACAGTTAATGAGCTTAATTATTCCGAAATCGCTGTCAACTTTTTGCTGCCCTCTAGCCCCCCTCCCTTGCTAAATACGGAATGGCCTAAGTATACAAATTAATGATTATTATTTTTTATAAGTATTTCAACTTTAAGATTTAAATTTATACTTACGATCATTTTTTAAAGTTTTATAACGACAATACTTTGAATTACTTATAAAGAATTTTTAGATCTAAGACTTGACCTTATAATATTAAAGTTACTATATTCTATAATTATATTACCGGAAATTATACATAGAATAATACTTCGAACATTTTACGTACCTAGCAATATTTTGTTGATTTGAAAATTTTATAGTAGATAATATAGATAAATTAATATAAGCTCCGTTTAGAATTGTTTTTTGTTTAAATATATGTACCTCCACCCCTTCGTGGATACCCGTATACTCTCAAGTTCAAAACGGAATATAATACAGCTATCTGAATGTAGTTTTTATAAAAATGTTTAATGGGGATTGGGACACTAACCTTTGATTATGATAAAACTTAAAAGGTACTTATATATTCAATCACTCTACGACCTCCTAAAACACTAAGGTTGAGGACAATAATTAAAAAATTACAGTAGATGGAAAACTATATTTAATTAGACTATTGTCATGTTTATCGACCAAATAAATTGAATGAACGACATAATATTATATTATTTTATAATATCAGCGTTGTTAAGTTAAATATAATGAAATATTAAAATGCTAAACAAAAAATAATTGCGTTAAAAATATTATCAATATTATTTTTTATGCACAAGCTACACAATAATTTTTATAATATCATATAATAGTCGTCAATATTAATATTCTCTACTGACATCACTAGTTATACCGTACAACAGTCTACGTAGGTACAACGATGTAATATTTCGCTGTCATTAGCGGCCCACGAGCGGTGTTTTCATCAGTTTTGGACCACCGCCGTCCAGATCTTTCGTTGCGCACAAACGTACGTTCTTGGCCTCTTGGTTTTAAAATTACAAAACTGTGGAAGACCAAGACCGTTCGTTAGTGGTGTAAGAACTGTCACTTTTCAACGGTCCCGATGCAGCGCGTGGATTTTTAGAACAGACTAAAATCTTGAGAGGATTTATGAAAATTTTCGTTGTAATATTGCAGAATATACAAGCTAGATTTTTCAACGTTTCCCCCCCCCCCTTCCCCCGTTTTTATTTATTTATTTTTTTACTTTACTATTTTCTTTTTTCATTTAATTTTATTATATTAAGGGAGTTTTTGGCACAACATACGTTAAAATATTCAATTATCATAATTATATTATGTATAGGTATAATATAATATGAATCTTTAGTTTTTGTCTTACTATAATTAATCTCGTATATGAACGAAATGATGCATTTTTATTTTTCTATGAATAATATACAATATATAATAATATATATATACAATAATTAATACATATAATATAATATTATATATTTGGTACTTATATAATAATAAATAATAATTAATCATAGATAGGTACAAATATTATTTAACATTAAGTTTATCAATTTACAGCGGACGAGGATTTGTTTGTAATGAGAACTGTGATAAACTAACATAACTAAAATAACTAAAATAACTAAAAATGTACTAAATAGTATATTTAAAACATCTAAAAGCATAGATTTGTATACGTCGTGGGCTCGTGACCTATAATCCGACAGTTCTGGATCGTCCGTTTGTGGACTTCTAAGTTCTAAATTAAAAACTGTTGATATTTCTCTGCTACCTGCATTAACAGTTTTTATGACGGTTTTGTTTCCACATATCTGGTCTTTCGGTCTACCCACTAACAGCGTTCCGACCGACGGGTTTCGACCACCAGAGGACAAAACTGTTGAAAAAAACGCTCGTGTATGGGCCGCTATTAATTCCAGATTCCATGACTCTTGATGATAAAAAAATATTTAATACACAGATGTGCAAAATATAAGTTTTTTTGAAGAAGCAAAAGAAAATAATTTTTAAATATTATAAAGTTGTAACTCGTAAGTATTAAATATTTTATGATTTATAATATTATTTATTAAGAATAATTTACATGCACTAAAATAATTGTAATATGGTTCTGAAAAATAATAATAGATGGATTGAAAAAAATATACTTAAATATCTACTTTACTAAGTTACGTAAGCTTTATATATAAGAATAATACATTTTGAGAAAATTTTAACATTTTAACCCTTTTGGTACGCACACGCACAATATTACTTCCTTTAAAATTATATTAAAAATGGATTATTCGACGTAAGTACCTACTCTAATTTTGTTAATTTTGTAATTAGAAAAAACTTCTTTGAGTGTGAATATTGTAAAGTAATATTGAAAAGTGATATTTTGAAAATGTTGATTCAATTTATATTGATGTGTAGTTGTGACGTAGTATAGAACCCGATACACTCAGGCGAGAACCGAGCAAAGCGTGGTTCAATTTCTTATAAAAATTCGAGAATAATAAATTTGATAAATTTTCAGATGACGTAGGTACTTTGTCGACCTATTCATCAAAAACACTTTAAGGGTTAACGAGTTTATTCTAGAAAGCGAACGCCAGTTTCTACCGTATACGTAATATTTTAGATTCTGAGTGAAGCGAGGAATGTATTGATTTACAATGATGCGTTTTTTTTTATGTCTACCCAAAAATTGTATAAGATGAAATGCTCCGATAATTACATGTAGCACTATTTTTTGGTAGCAAATTGCATCTAGTTGGTACTTTAAAGAGGTCAATTTTGGATTTTTTTTTGATTAAAGCATAAAAAAAACTATCAAAACATTAGCATAAAATCAGTAACCATGATTGTGGTAACATTCTTCACATGAAATTCTTTCATGAAATTTTCACCACAAACGTATATACGTAAAATATTAATACAAAAAATTTTCGAAATTTTTTACCAATTTTTAGGTTATTGAGGTATAGCAATATTCAAATTTGAGAAATTTAATTCATAATAGGCTTAATTTTAGTTTTTAAGACCTGAAAATTTAATACAATATTAAAAGTACGCTATTCTAGTTACATACAAACAATTTGAAAAGTCGGTAGGTACGTACAATATTTTTTAATAGACATTTAAATTTTTTTTGGAATAGGTACTCATTTAATTTTTTTGATATTTCGGTATGAAATGTGTTCGAATTTTGGTTAAATAATAGATATATAAACTTAAAATTTTCATCAAAAACGTATGTACCTACATACCTACATTTTACATATTTTACCCATTTTTGGGCATCTTATAGCAATTTTCAGTTTTGAGACATTTAATTCATAATAGGTATAACTTTTCTACTTTACAAGAGAATTCAATTTATTTATTTTATTTTATTTTTTTTTAAATAATGGAGAAGTCAGAATTTGGCGATCGGACTTGGTTTTAAAGTTATATCAAATTTAAATTTAGCGATTTTACTATGTTCCTTTAGTAAGTTTATTTATTGTTCAATATTTCTTAACATTCGTACGTAGTCTAATGCCAGCCAATTGTGTTTTCCCTTTGAATCCTTTTGTATCCAAATCAATTTTTTACACTTTTTTCAACTTTTTTTGTTCATTATATTATATAATATTATCATATTATTCTATATTATTATTATAATCTACAATCATTTTCGAGTATATCCACCGAAACTTCACTCAGAATCGTTTTTTTTTTAGAATAAAATGAATAAACATTGCATTCAAATTTAATATATCCGTCATCGTTATCCTACCCAACGTGCGAAATGAGGCTTCCCAGCTTTTCAAAATGAATTACCTAATTATCAATATTATATCCGATGAAATACATAAACCGAGGTATACGAATTGCACTCAAAAGTAATTCTACTCATAATGTGGTTGTACTAAAAAAAAAAGATACATTTACAAGGTGTCAAACTCAAATGGAGTTACAAATTCAAGGTTTTCCACTCAAAATATGCTGAACTTACAAGTAGTCTCATTTAAAAGAAGTTGCGCTTATAAGGCGTTGCACTCAAGCTAATATAATATAATCAATGCTATTATGTTGGGTCATTTGTTCGAACGTATTTAATTCATATACCTATATTTTACATGTATATTATTTTTTAATTTAATTATTATTACTGTACCTACATTTATCTTTTAGTACATTTTAAACAGTACTTACTATTAAACATGTTTTTTTTTACGATTGTCAATTATTAATTTGTACGATATTAACTAATAACTACAAATACCTAATTATTTATTCCAATGTAAAATATGATATATTGATAAGATTATAAGAATACATTTTTATCGTCGTGACTTTTAATTTCAAAATACCAATAGTATTATAATAATAGCAGTAAGTACTTCATGTATAACTTATAGTGATAACTCTATTATAATTATTAATTACTATAGATTCTTCAAATATTAGTTTATAAATTTAAATTCTTACTGAAAATCCAATAATTTATCAAGATGTAATAAATCATTTTCTTGTCAATTCTTATATCATTATTGTTACCTGTAGGTACCAATCTGATTTAAAGATACGTATAGTATAAAGTTGTCTATTTTTATTTTATTTTACATTATAAAGTATGTTACTTTTTATATAGACTATAATAATATTACTAATAAGTAATAACTATAGGAAAAATAAGTATATACGTAGGTACTTTATAAGTTTCATATGAATCTAGGACGTTTTGTCCCCAAAATATATTTTGTGCAGACATTTCGTCTTCAACCAAAATTAAATTATATATTTCTTCCCTTATTTAAACTAGGTACATGTAGTTTCAAGTAAGTATGTTTATGATATAGATATAACATATTTTGCAATATTTATTATTATTGTAATAAATATTTACAGATAATATTTTTTAACATTTTTAACAATATTTTTACAAATAAATATAACAAATTATCACCTAATAACCTAATTAAATACTTTTTGGAAATCATTTTTCTAATTGTATGAAAAACGTTTTAATCCTTTATTCAATAAAATATCATTTTTCTATAAAAATATATCGTCCCGGTTCACGTGAATCTAAAACTGTAAATTTCGATTAATTCTGATATAAGATATTTCATTGTTTGGATTCTGTATAAGCAATTTTCAATACAAGAAATTTCAAAAATACAAAATCTAACAATGTAAAACTAATTAAAAAGTATTTCTGTGTCAATTCCAATTTGTAATAACAATATTTGTCAAATAGATATATTTACTCAAAATTATTAAAACGTATTTATAAAAAGATTTTAGAGTAAAAACACTATCAAATCAATAGAGGACAGCATTATATAGTGAATCACATTTTGTTTTTTTCATTTATTAATTTCAAAAAAGTTAATGTGATTTTAAAAAGTAAATATTTTTACTATTTTTAAATTTAATAACTGGTTTTTTGATTAATAAATTATAAAATCCAAATTAAATTTGATCCAAAATTGTATCCTTGATAATAAGTATTTTAACTCTAAAATCACTTTAAGACTTTGTTTTAACAGTTTTGCGTAAAAATATTTTTTGCTCACTGATAACGTTAGTATAGCATCTTCGTAATATTTATGATCTTTATGAATAAATAAAATTCTGAATAAACTAAAGTTCCTTAAATAATCATAATGATTCCATAACGTATTAAAAATAACTGTTAATTAAATTAAAATTTTTTTATTTTTATTATTCTAGTTAAAAGACTAGATTAAAATTTTTAGACGTATACGGTATACCTAATATAATCTGTATGATGCAGGCCCAGACTAGCCAGGACAAGGGGGAGATTTGTTCCTAGGCTGGTAAATGATGAAATTCGGGCTTGTAGGTAGTGAAAATGTATAGCTAAGAAAAATTTGAATTTTGTATTTAAAAAAATGCAAATGTTAGTTTTACTAATCAACTTTTTATGTACAGTTTATATTTATTACTTTTTGAAGTATTGGTTGGTTTTTAAAAATTAAATTGAAAATAGAAGGATTTTTAGTTTTTATATTACTGTTTTTATTAATTCTACGAAAATGTGTTTAAATATTATAAAACATAAAAAAAATGTTTTATTTAAAATTCTAAAACTTATTAGTTACTTCTTTGAAGTACTATGATCAATTTTCTATTCTTACATAAACTTATATTGTATATGATAATACAAGAGTACAACACTAACCGGGTGCAACTCCTTGTAAATGCAACTTCTTTTGACCGAGCTTACTTGTCAGTGCTAGGTACACCTTTTGAGTGGGAAAACTTGGATGTATAACTTTTTTGAGTGTAACACCTTATACCTTTTAAGTATAACTTTTTTTGAGTGCAATACTGCAATTCGTATATCTTGGTTTATGTATTTTATCGGGATCCGTAATAATCCGAGAACGAAGTTTTTTTGGGAAATAGTATGGTTAATTAATTAATTTTAAAAATATTCCACCTACGGCGGAAACTGACCTGCGCTTTCTAGAAGATGGTTCTTCACCCCTAGAGTATTTATGATGAATAGGTTGACAAAGTAGGTAATCCAAAAATTTATCAAACTTACTATTCTCAGGTTTTATAATACCTCGAATCTCGCTTCTTTAGGTTATCGTCTAAATATAACGTGTTTCACATAACGTCACAACTACACATCAATATAAATTAAATTCAAATGTTAATTTTTAAATTCATAATGTCAAATTATAAACCCGAAAGTCCAACGATTTGAAATACATTTGGTATGAAATATCAAGACTATAATATAGGTAGGTACCAATTTTGTGAATAAGTCGGACTTACCGTTCTTGAGTTTTTATAAAATAACTATTGTCGCCAAATAAAAATCTACGAATCTCTGAAAAACATCGTAGAAATCGAATACCGAATCATCCAGGGTATTATATAACCTACAATTTAATTAAATATTCGGATCAATAATAGGTAGGTACTCGGCACAATAAGTAATTCAAACGAACAAAAAAAAAAAATTATAAAAAATATTAAATAATAAACGTTTTAATGATAAGAAAATTTATTACGATAAACACTCGTTATCTCCGTGGACGAGTGACCGATTTGGCGGAGTGGGATTGGATCTGGGATCCATATCTAAAGTTCGTTTGACACCTTTTATATGCGCTTAATTAACTCCAGGAATATCTGCATCATTTGCTAATGCGTATTGAGATAAATCGGTTTAAACTGAATATAAACGTAGTATAATCTCAAGGCCTCAACTACTAAGCTACTTAATCGAAATGATAAAGTGGTTAAAATTTCTCTTATTTAAACAATCTGAATTGAACGGACAACACTATATCTCGATACATAATACACACATATTTGTAACGAACGTCTCGATCCGACGGGGATAATTTAAAGAAAAAGAAAGATTCTGTCGGGCGTAAAACGTTCACGATGTCGAAAAACGTCAGCAAAATCTCCAAAGCCATGAATTTATGAGATGAAAATTATTATTATTAAAAATAAATATATATTATAAAAAATAACAACAAAATATAATATCAATACAATTAATAAATATTATAAAAAAGAATATGTGCCGAGAGTATTCAAAAAAAGATTATAAGTAACAACTAGTTTCGACCGTAAGTCATCATTAGGTTATACCTATCGATACATATACTTACAATCTACATATTATATAATCAGTGATGTAGTCGTAAATAAATTAGTGGGCGCACGCCCGATTCAGGCACGTAGCAGGAACATTTTTTCCATATGTGGTCAAAAAATTCAGAAACGTATTTTTCCCCAAATATCGAAAAAACGATTTCTAAAACCGAAAATAAGCGGAAAGGCTTAAACTAGTTGCTCATGCTACTGAATATTTTAAGGATATTCGTTCATGTCCTATATTGAATTAAGCTAAGCATGTGGAGGAGGGTTGAGAATCAGTTACCAAGTTTAAACCCTGTATACCCAAGCCCACCAAATTCTCATTTTGTTTTTATTCAAATATCACAACTATAGATATACATACATACCTATACAGTATACACTATACAGGCATACTAAAATTTATTTTAAGGATTTTTCTACTGTGAATTTTATTTCTTCCTTTCCTCAAACACGCATTTATAATTTTATACTATAACAATTGTGGTAGAAAAGCTTACTCATTTTCCGATAGTGAATTGCATCAAGTTGGTAGGTACTTTAGAGAAGTAATTTTTCGATTTTCTCAATAGTTTTTTTTTTAACGCGTAAAAGGCCGCGCACACATTGGAGAGCGTCGAGCGTCGCGTCACAAATCGAACATGTTGGAATTTCGACCCCCGACGCTCATGAAATATATTTGTTGGCCGTGAATAGTAGATAGTGGTGGTGTGGTACATCTCTTTCTACAAGTATATGGATCATTATCTATCAATTATGGATAAATATTCTAGGAACTAATATGATAAGTGATAACTAATGATCTCGTATACTTACTCGTATCATGACGGTATTCAGTTGGTTTCAAATATTTTGGAGATTTTCTTAAATCATAAAATAAATGATGGAATTCTCCATAAATTTTCCTACGACGGTTAATGGGATGAACTCCAACCCTTTTCTTTTCTAATATTTTTTTGCGTAAAATTGGGTTGTCTAA
>JAIPRL010007571.1:0-23047 GCA_025469235.1 Pemphigus obesinymphae
AGACAGAAACAACAAATGCGTGTTTAGCTATTAATATTAGCACAAGATCGCGCCCGAACGCGTGATGCATTTAGTCGTTTTCATATGGACATTAAAATACTTGTGTTTTAATTTGGCCTTTGGGTGAAACTGAATATTTAACGTGATTTAAAAATAATATTAATATAGTTAATAATCGTTTTATAACGTTATTATTTTTTTTTTTGCGTTATAACGTTTTTCGTTTTATAACGTTATTTTTTTTTCCGTTATAACTTTTTTCGTTTTATAACGTTATCGATTTTATTCCATTATAACGTTATAATAACGTTATAAATATAACGTTTTCAAGGCCTGAATTGAAAACCAGCTAGATCGAATATCAGTAATCGCTACGAGTAAGCTAGGACCGATCTAGTCTTGACGCGAATCCATTATTTGATCGCATTTTGGGATTGAGTGGATTTTATGCAGAACCGACTTGGGACTTGGAGGAAAAAAAAACCTCAAAATAATATTTTTTCAAAACCGATGGATTCCGCTGGTATTATGGATGATACCTATGGTAATATATGGTATCGTACCTATAATCGTATCGAAAGAATGAAAAACGAAAAATTCGTTCAAAAATCGAATTTACGTCATGAACCACACGGTCATTATTCGATATATTTAAATTTTGTCGGGTAAACCGTTTTTTTTTTTTCCGTGTAAACCACATACGTTTACACATTTTTCAACTGCGTGCGACACGGTGGCCTCGATTTCGTTCATTCGGAGTACTTTTAAAGCGTATTCGACTTAAACGTGACTAATTACTCTACCCGCGAAGTGGTACCGGTGCAGTGTATGTTTACTATATACAGCGTGCTCGCATACACGGCAAACGTCACGTGTGCCCGACGCCTATATTAATAGCGGTCGTTTACGGACCGGCAACAACAGTCGTCCGTCGGCCGCCACGGGACCACGACAGCAACAGCCAATTGGCCCGGTGTTCGTATCACCGCGTATCTATCTCGATCATTCGCAATGAACGGAAAAAATAATATGTTGATCGCACTGTGCTGCGTCGCCGTGTACGGTTGCGCGGCGGCGCCCAGACGCCGGGCCAACGACGACGACGAAATCAAAGACTTTCCCACTTTCATGAAGCGATTCGACAAGATCAACGTGGAGCAGGTGTTGAAGAACGAACGGGTGTTGAACGGCCATCTCAAGTGTTTCATCAACGAGGGCCCGTGCGTCCAGCAGTCCCGGGACCTGAAGAGTGAGTATACCCCACGCCCGTATCGTGAAGTTAAATTTTTAGAACAAAAGAAAAACAAAAAACGAATTTGGATCCGTTTTCTGTTTCCGATTCGAAATCGGAAAAACAGACCGGGGTAACGCTGGTATAATTGTTTGGTAAAAAATCTCGTAAGGTCAGAGCACCGAAAAACACGTGTTTACCGTCCGTTGGCCCGAGCGATTCAAATGCAAAATCTAACGTAGGGCTGACTTGTTTTCGGGCGATAACGATAACAACATATTACACGATACGATCGTGAAAATCGCCTGAACGGTTACCGGATAATCTGTTTAGTTATGAATAACTAGCTTGATTTTCATTTTTCTCGAATTTTCACAAAAATTGCCTACACACACACACGCAATCCGTTAAAAATCGGGTTTTCAGTTTAACCGGTTAAGTAAATTAACAACATCCTGTAAAAGTACGTTATCGTGTATATAGTGTCATAATATTGACTACGGACAAGAGATGTCTTAGCTGCATAAAACTCTGCGAGCGTGATGCTGAATTCCTGTTTTTTTAAATCACAGTGTCGGGACTTATCTAGATAATATTATTTACTTATCTATTATCTTATCTGCAGTAACAATGTATCTAAATACTCTATTTCAACTATTCATTCTACTATTTTCGCGTAATAAATATTATACATGGCTACAGAATATGTAACAAGTAAAACAACAATCTAAATAAACATATTATAATACAATAATTTATTTTGAGAAAATATATTGAAACCGAACATAGATTTTTAATTAAAATTTAATGGAACGATACATTTTGTATACAAAAAATTTTTATAGAAGAGAAACAAGTTAGAAAATCCCACATTGGGAGCTTATTTAAAAAATCAAACAATGATCTAAAAATATAATAAAACAAAACGAATAGTATCTATCTCCCTAGTAGTAATCAAATCAACAAACTCGTAACTATGTACCATAGTAACTTTACCGACAGATAGATGGGCGGACACAACGAGAATATATAGGGTATCTAAACTTATGTTTAGAAACCGAAAAACAATAAGTTTAAAGAGCTGAATATTTAATACATGATTATTACTACGTCGATCTAACTATGAAAAATGATCTCTCTAAAGTACCAACTACATGCAATTTGCTACCGGAAATGCGCTCACATGCACGGATTGGTGCATGTCTTCTGGTCAAATTGTTGTACACAGAAAAAAAAAATTGATCATTGTAAAACCAATAGCTTCCTCGCTCCAATCAGAATCCAAAATCCTTTAAATTAATATTTCTACGAAATATGCTTAAACATGCGAAATAAACTAATATATTTATAATATATTTAATAATTATTGATTTTAATAAAACATCTTGAAAATATTAGAAAAAAAAAATTATATTTATTTTATTTTGATATAAGTTAATTTATATTTTATCTTTATCCAGTCACATTTTTAGTACCTATTCCCAACACTGTTAAACAATATTAACTATAACTCTAAAAATAAATTTGTTCAATCTACTATATTTACTTATATATAGACAGTATATTTTAATTTAACAAAACAAATACAAATTTTAAATATTGATACTGGCAATCACAGCAACGAGTTGTAATGACAATCGGAGATCTAATATAATCTTCATACATAAAAGAAGAAGTCCTGACTGACTGATTTATAATCAATGTATAGCCTAAACTATGATAGCTAACGACATTAAGTTTTCAGGGTATATGTTTTCATCATAGTCTAGGCGTGTATTCCGAAAGGATTTTAAGGGGTTGAAATGGTGGCAAAAAACAAAATTTTACGTGTAAATTGTATGGAGAATAGTAAGTTCCTACACGAGAGTAGCAGGTAAACAATTATATACGTTAATTTCTACAAATGGGATATGTTAATTCCCACACGAATATAAAAATGAGATGTGTAAGTTCCTACACGGCGGAAAAAAATAGTTAATAGATAGGTAATGATAATAAAAAATAATTAAAATATAAACGGTGGAAAAACCTGGCACTTAATAGAGTATGACGATATAGCGTATTGATAAACCTCACATTTAAATTGGATTTTTTGACACACAACATATTTACGACTTTTCAGTACTGATAAAAATGATACAGAAAACTTTATTTTACTTTATATTATTTATATCTATTTATTTATGAAATGTATTAGGTATATTATGCCAATTGTATTATTTTTTTTTTTTACTTTATAATCAGTTTGAGTAGGTATATTTAATATACGAGTCATAGTTTAATAATAAATATGAAATTTAAACTTTTTTTTTGTAAGAACTTATATATATATATATAATTTTTTCTGCCGCATACGCACCTTTTTTTTACCGTGTAGGAACTTACATACGTATAGTGATGGGCAAATTCGGTCTTGGTCTTGCAGTCTTGGTCTTGGTCTTGCAAAAATGCAAGACAAAGACCAAGACCAAGACTGTACTAGAGCTAGCAAGACCAAGACTAAGATTTTACTATTTCATAGCAAGACTGAAATAAAAATGTATGCAAGACCAAGACCGAGACCAAGACTTATAATACAAGACCCTTGCAAGTCTTGCTTTTAAATAAAATAAAAATGATTTATCGTTTATCGAATATATGGGTAAACAAATATTCTACTATTTCTTGAAAGTTCGGTGTTATCGAAAACAGTCAACTACACAGGTATCTACCTAATTATTTTTTGTGAACGGAGGGGGGAATTACCCCCATTGCTCCCTGTATTCCCCCTTATGTACGTATAAATAAATTATTTATTCTTATTTATAACTTTGGTAAAAAAAAAAAAAAAAAAAAATCAAGACTGCAAGAATTTTGCAAAACCAAGACCAAGACCAAGACTGAATTACCGAGACCAAGACCAAGACCAAGACCAAGATTCATTCAACAAGACCAAGACCAAGACCAAGATTGAGTCAACACGATCAAGACCGAGACCAAGACTGAGTAGACGAGATCAAGACTAAGACCGAGACCGCCATGATCTTGGTCCTGGTCTTGCTTTGTGCATCACTACATACGTACCTGTTTCAATCGTGTAGGAACTAACATACGAACCTTTTTTTACCGTGTAAGAACTAACATATGTATTTTTTTACCTGCTAGGTCTCGTGTAGGACCTTACAATTGTATATCAATATAATAGTATATACACGGGAGAAAAACCCGAACTATTCTATTATATTCGAAGGGCCCGGGTAACGATTTATATACCTACATTTATTTATAAATATATACAGATTATCATTATTATTATTATTATTATTATTATTTTGGGTGAATTACACTTAAAAAGGCACGGCTTTCATAACGAGTTACACTCAAAAAGAAGTTAAAAAATCACGATTTTGTTTCCGGGCAACGCCGGTTAATTCAGCTAGTATAACGAATAATATCTACTTCCCGGAAACTAAATCAACAAACTCGTCGCTATGCGTACTGGTCACTCTATACGGTAGACGGATGACGGAAATGATAAAGTGTCTAAACTTTTATCTAGAAACCTAAAAAACACTAAAATGTCCAAAATATCACAAAATGTTCAAGATTTTCCGATTAATATCGGTCTTTGTATGAGTACGATATTAATTTTTCCTTCTCAAGTGTATTTTATTCATTTCGATGTCATATTATTTTTTTAAAATTAAAAACAATATTTCAATTTGCAATTCATAACAGCTATTATTTTATCGACTTATGATTTCAATTTAATTTAAAAATAAATGAATAAATATGCATTTGGAACTCAGATAATAATTGATTTATTACCTATTTAAATGAATCAATGTTCTCAAATGGCATTAGAAATAAGAAAATTAAATTAAAAATAACCGATAAAAATATTTACTGCAATTTACATTCATTATCACATTTATGCTTAAAAATAATATTATTTAAGTATTTATATACCTATACATTAAATTAATCGTTTTAATTATATTACAATAAATTTAACTATTATAAATCGTTGTCCAATAAGTATACAATACACCTATATTGCTAGTTTTATATTATAATAATAATTAAAATTAAAATTAAAACAAAAAAACACTTAAACCACTTTATTTAATTAACTATTTAAATTAAACACTTTTATTCATTTTATAATTTTATCGTAGTTGTTATACTAATGTTTGTTAGAGGTCATAACGTTTAAAATACGTTTATGATCGTAACTGTTATGAACTATTATATTTATCTTATATTCGTTAAAAATCTGTGATTATTTATAATTTGTAGTTATGACCCATTTCATTATTGATAAAAATTCGAGGTTATAGGAATAAAATCCATTTATTCTACATTGCATTGTAGGACCGTATTAAAGATAGGCAGTGCAGGCGTTTGTTATGGACTTCGCGTTATTAGGAGTTCACGACTTTATTTTTAGGGGCCTACAGCTTTAAAAGCAAAAAACAAAAGGTCATTAACCACTTATTTTTAATACGAAACCCTATAAAAAGTTGATAAAAAATTATCATTTTAAATTTCTTTTTTTTTTTAGTGGGATTGTTAAATTTTCGGAAAGAAATTTCTAAACCCACTATCCTTACAACTACCTTAATTATATACATCAACTTTATAAATAATTGAACTTCACCTTGAAAAAAATATAAAAAAAAAAAATTCATTTTCCGTACACTAATAATTACAGTTCAATATTAGATTGTACAATAAATTGTATAAATACCAAATATTTTAAATATATTTTGTCAACATTATCAATTACAGTGTTTCTTTTAAGAATGTTTTGTAGTTGTAAACAAACGAAAATTCTTCTCCATTTTAGGCACAAAAATAAATATAAAATAATTTTGAACAACAAATAAAACATTTTATATTTGTACACTATAATATTTATCTTGTACTTTTTTTTTTATAAAACTCTTTCTTAATGATACAATATTTTAAATTCTTAAACTAAAGTGAAAAAATTCTTAATAGAGAAATGACTTAACACAAAATTGTATAAAAATAACGTTTTCTTTATATAGGTATATATATATATATATATTTAATAATGTTAAAATATAGTAAATAGATAAATATTTTATTTTATTTAATATTGGTACTTTAGAATCGTTAAGGCTTATAACAGAGTAATACTGTCATAATAAAATAAACGATAAAGTACTATTTATTATAAACTGAGTTCTTTATCGAATGATATTGATAGCTCTGTTCAAGAACATTTTATGCAAATAATTATAATGTAATTTATATTAGGTACTTATATAGTAAAATCAATTTGACATGGATAGTTAATTTAGAAATCATTTGACTAGTGAACACTTGATACCATTTAAAATAACTGTTATCATACGAATGTTCCTGAACTCTTATTTGGGGCTGCTAAAACCAATTAATTAAATATTATGGAGGGCGATATATAATAAAATTGTCATATATTATAATGATAATTATAACATGTGTAATTCATCTCGTTAAACATGGGTTTTAACCCGTATTGTATAAATAAATAAACAAATAAATAATTGGTAAATAAAAAATTGTGTAATATATGCATTTTAATTTTATAAATATATAATTATATATAAATAACAACAATTTATCGAAAAACCGGATTTTAGTTTTAATTTTAATATATTTACAAGTAAACAACTAATCTGAAAAGAATTTGTTTGTTGACATTGTACATGTTCAGATCCAGTTTATATTTCAATAAATTTTTTTAACGCATAAAACTGCAAGTAATATTAATTATTCCAGTGTCGTAAATTGAACAGATCGAACTACGAAAGCAAATAAAGCAAATATCTAAGAATATGGGTAATATTGAGCCCTTATATTTATATGGGTTACATGACCTTCGGGTTTTTAAAAATGGTATGGTAAATCAATCCTGTCGTGTGTTTGATGTTTAAAAAAATGTCAATCAAATGGTATGATTATGCAAATTTCTAGTTTTTTTTTTTTTTGAAAAATTGTCATACTACAACAGGGACTGTCGAAAATCACCAACTATAATATAATCTTACACATTAACATATATATTTATATAATATATATAATATGGTGTTCACGTTTTATTGGAATAGATATACTGTTCAAATTATTTTTAAAATGTAATACAATTGTGAACTTCTATTAATATTATATGTTAATACTGGTTATCATTATTTCGGTATATTTTAAAATTGTACAAATTAGCACTACCGTTGTAAAATAATAGAAAACACTACATAATATAACATTAAGAGTTGATACGGCTCACTATCATTTTATTTTATACGGGTTATGATTAGAGTCGATGAAATTATGTCGTTAATCTGTTATAAGAATTTTAAACGTTCAGTACCCGTTTTCGATGCAAATATCCGATTAAAACGAAATAGAATATTACAACGATAATCAATATTTGTTTCTGTAAAACTGCGCAAGATCAATGAGTTATTATTTCATCGACAATCGACTAAATTAACGTTATACCATTGTGTTACACGTTAACGCATATTATATAACGTTTATACGTTTATGGCCATAGTATACATAGTAATATTATATAATTGTAATTTTTGGTTAACCCCCTCCCCTCTCCCATCAAAAAAAAAAATAAAAAATTGTGCAGTTGCATGTATTAATGAATAATATACTGTATACAATAGCCTACAGGCATACTTAAATAGGCTACCTAGTTGTTTTGGTATTCGTAGCGCGTAATATTTTATTTTATTTTGTCTATTGCGTTTTACTTGGCGTCGAATTATTATTCGGTGTACTCTCAAAATATGTCGCGTTCAAAATATCCTTTATTCGATTTATCTCGATAAATTTTTATTCGTTAATTTGAAAAAAAAAATAAAATAAAAATGTTTGTATTATATTATAAAATAAGCGTTATTTTAAAAATTTATCACCGAAATATTTCATTTCAAAAGATACATTACAAATTATTGTCCAATATTAGGTAAATCTCATAAAAAAAAAAAAAACTCGTATATCATATAATACGATGACGCTATGAATACCTATGCATTATTTTATAATATGATAATACATGGGTACATATTTTTTATAAATATATATATATGTATTTTTTACCTACTTTTTTTATATTTGACATGAGTTTTTTTTTACGAGATGTACCTAATATTTAACAATTTATAATGTATCTTTTTAAACAAAATATTCAAATGATAAAATTTGAAAATAACGCTTATTTTATAATATAATGCCTGTATATATATATATATATTTTTTTTTTTTTAAATTAACGAATAAAAATTTATTGGGATAAATTGAATAAGGGATATTTTGTACATGGGACATTTTAAATATGGGATATTCTGAGGGGGAACCGAAATATTCAATAGCGACGATCAATCGGTAAATATAAACCATAACTGGGTATAGCGTAAAAATGTGTTTCCTTTTCCGTTGTTCTGTGCAGACTGTGGGCCGTGGCGAAAAGGATCAATATCAATATTTTCGATAAAATTGAAATTTGTTTTTTTTTTTTACCAATGTTATCGGTTATTCGAGTATGATTATTTGACTCCACCGGGGCCGGCTTAAGGTATAGGCGAGTCTAGTCGAGAACGGCACTTTCGTAGGAGCGGCATTTTTTGCTTATTTGGAGAAGCGGATCAAACAGTCGGCACATTTTTTTTTTTCTTATTTACGATTTTAAGGAAGTTTAAGAAGGTTCTCTGAGAATATTTATACTACAGAGTGTACGCAAATTGTAGAAAAAGTTATTGCTTTTTTTTCAAACTGTAAGAGCGACAAAATTATATTTTGCCTAATGCACTATTTTTACTCGAGCCAGACCTCTACACTCCAGTCAATATCCTATACAACTGAATACGTACATTATGGCTTTTTCGACTTTTATTGTCGACATAACTTGATCGAATAATAATCATAATAACTTAATTTGTTATTCAATTTCACAACAATTAAATTTACTAACAGTTATTGTTTTTAGACATCGGTATTTATTGTATACGCATGTACTGACATAAATTGTAAAATATCTCAAAAAGTCGTTTTTGGTTTTTAGAAGTCATCCCTGTTATCGCCAGAACTGGATGTGAAGGATGCACTCCAAAGCAAAAATCACTCATCAAGAGGACGCTCAACCATTTACGAACAAAAAAACCTGTGGAATGGAAAAAACTCACGAAGATCTACGATCCAACGGGCAAGAATTTGCCTAAATTCCTTGACAGTTAATGTGAAACATTGAAAAACTACTATTATGTATAATATTAAAGTGTGATCTGACAATATTTCTACTGTGATATTCATATTTCGACAATAGTAATTTTTATATGCCGTATACATGAACACTCTCACGGATATATTATATGTTGCCTATATGAACTGTACTGTTATAGAAAAACGTAGTCATAAGTTTGATTATTTTTGTATTCTAATACTAATGCTCAATACCGAGTTCGGTAAAGTCTAAAAGATTGCACACGAAATGCAATGTTTAAATATTATTATTATTATTATTATAATATTTAAGTTATTGTTTGAAACCAATATTAAATTGTTGATTACACGATTAAATTATTATTTTGATTATTATAATTTTTTTTATTTTTATTTTTATTTTTATTTTTTTTTTTTATAGATATTTACTGTATTTTGATAGTTTTATATCCCACCAGACTATTAACGTTCGTTGTCGATAGAATATATTCTTATGTATAAATTCATAATATTTTTAATAATTTTTTTTTATGGAATCATCATTAAATGTTATAATAATAAAATATAAATAAATTGTACCGATCGAAATATGTAAGTTCGTAATGTATTTATAGTTAACCCGCTCAAAGAGATTATACTAGATATTGTATATTGCATGTAAGCGTACAATATAATTAAATATATCAAATAACCAGCTGTACCGTAATATTGTTACAAACAATAAATATTTGTATAATAAAGATATATCCATTTTGAAAAATATCATATATTTAATTTTCTATTATGAAACAAACATACTTGTTTGGAGGTCTTTAAGACACAGTGGAGTGAATGATATTTGAGAATGATATTTAAGAACAACTCGTTTCTTTAAATATAACGTGAACTTAAACGGAGTTTATATATTTATAAGTCGTTTAAATGATACTCAGAAAAAAAATAAAAAATAAAATATATATTTAAATGTTTTGCTATAATTAATATTACGTTTATATAGAATTATAAATAATAAAAAATGGCCCGCTTTGACATGTTCTATCATAAAGATAGTTTCTTTGATTTGTTATATTTCGGAAAATATAAGGAAAATGTATGAGGCATATATGTCCATTAAGAGGACGTCGCTAACGCATTTGTGGTCTCCGTTCGTCTAATTGGCAATATAGCAAAATTACACTACAGGTCCCGGACACTCTTTCAAATTAACATTGTTAGTATACTTATCACAGAGAAACGTGGCGGCCATATTCCTATTTAGCAATAAGTGTGACCACATACTCAATATTGTATAATGTATAATATTATTGTATATTTGGGGTGGGCCCTCAAATAATAGTTATTATAGAATAAAGAGATGTCGAAGAAGAAAATCTATATATATATATATAATATAATATTATATCAAAAAATACTTATATATAACATATTATTATGTTATATGCTGTAAATAATTTATTTAACAATTATTGTAGTAGGTAGTATAGGTAATTATTAATTAGGTATAGGGTAAATATATTAAAAAAAAAAAAAAAAAACACTTTTTTTTAACAGTATATTATCTAATTTGTACAAATATAATAGTTAATTAACAATAGGAATGAATAAGATACATTAGATAATTAATTGTACAATTTAATACAAAATTAAAAACAGAAAAGAACCAGATTCGTCGAACGAAAAACTGTTTTGAAAATCAGACCATGTTATCATAAAGTATTACGTAGCTGATAACAATATTGCTAAATGGGAAGATGGCTGCCTTTTTTTTTTTGTTTACATTTAGTGTCCATTCTGATTTAATCTATTCTGTGGTAGCTACCCATACCCGATTATTTGCTCCTTGGTTAGTTATTGGTTACTCTGCCAATAGACCATTATAGTGGAGGTAAATTATCTTCCCGGATGAGAACTATAGTGCCGATTTGAATGTTCGGGCCACGGGTGCTTGGCCATTTACTTCGTTCCTTTAGTTGCCCAAGATATTCTGGACTCCACCGAGACAAAAAAAATGCCGAGATACCTGAGAGTTACTCTTTTCCATCTCGAAATACTATTTGGAGATGTGGCCACGTTTCGTCCATTTCGGGTAACGCGCACAGAGAATAAGGAAATATCCCGGGGTAAGTACGGACTACGTATCGGACATATCAGATGAATCGGAGGACAGAGGTGTCAGTGGACGGGAATTTAATATCGCCTCGATACGTACGAGAAGAGTGTTTAATTTTTCAAATACGAGAGCCGTATTTCCTAAAGATTTGTGTAAAGGTGTTTTGAGGGATTTCACGGCGGCTTCCCATAGTCCACCAAAGTGCGGGAATAGGCGAAAGGCGAGGACGCGGAATAAAGTGCCACTGTATTCCCGTTTTAGTTCACCCGTTCTGGATTTGCTCCCGGTGTTCTGATGACGAAAATTTTTTTTTTTAATTCTTGAAGCTGTCTGTTCGCTCCCACAAAATTCGTTGCGTTGTCCGAATAAATAACCGTGCATAAACCGCGTCTGTCACGAAATCTTTGCAAGGAATTTAAAAACGATTGTGCTGTTAAGTCTCCCACTAATTCTATACGAACCGCTTTGTTTGCACGGCATACCGAAATGCATGCATAATATGCCTTATTTTCAGGAGCATTTCGCCGCAAGCTAGTTTTGACGTAAAACGGTCCAGCAAAATCGACGCCGGTTTTTTCAAATGCCCTTCCAGGTTCTACTCGTGATTTCGGTAAATCACCTATAATTGGTTGCATGGCAGTGGGCCGATATTTAAAACATTATACGCAGCGATATGCGGCGACCATGCGTGCAATAGTCCGCCCGTTCATTGGCCAATACCTGAGTCGTACGGACGAGAACATAACTTGCGGGCCAGCATGCAGCAATCTTTCGCGGTCGTGTTGAAATATTAATTTGGTGAACATGCTCTTTGCGCCGGTAATAGGTACAATCGGATGCCATTGAAACACGTCCAACTATATGCCGAATATAACCGATATGAGAAAATGTATATATATGTTTTTCGTGTACGTGCGCGATATAATATGGGAAATAATTAAAGGCGATGAGCACTTAAAAGTAAGATGAATGTAATGTTTTTGGTGAATTCTCTTACCTGCATTGGGTAGGTACTGAATTCTGGAACCTCGCTGGAATTCCACTGAATACTGGATGCTGAACCATTGTTGGTTGACTACCACCATTAATCGTATTAAAAAAAAAAAAAAATGACACTTACGTCGTGTAGATCGGCTACATGGAAAAAGCTGCACTATGGACAACGATCCATACGCTTTTACGACTTTTAAGTTTTGCGTTGAGCACTTTCGACGCAAGTAACTAGTAAAACTCGACTATGTACGCGTAATGAGTACGAGATGCTCTAAATATTTGTGAATTTTAATTGCAACGTGTAGGCTCAAAATTTTACACGTGTCTTGTGCCGTTGTGGCTATTTATAAAAACAAATCCTATGCTATGTTGAGGACGTGAAAGAGGGATTCAATCACTGAACGAATATATTTATTTTGTTTATGATTCAATTTATTTACATAAAGAATTGAAGTGTAAATTCATATAATATAAAAATGTTTTATAAAAGTCGGAACACGAGTGCTCACAAACGCAAGGGAGCTGCCAGTACACCGTTGCAATGAGAACTGAACCCGAGCGCGGCCGAGCCGCACACAATTACACGGGAACACACGATATCTATCGCATAATCAATTGGCGTACCTACTGAACACACTGAACCGTATATATGGAACGCGTATTGTATAGGATTCCGAAGTTCAAAATCTTCCCCTACTCGGAGACCACCATATTGATTCCGATAGTAGTTTTGTCCATGAATATATGTGATAAAAGCCGCCACAATAGAATAGATAATGATATGAAATGTGATTTTATTTTGTTTGTGTAGATTTCAAGATTGTAATTTGTATTTATTTTATCATACTAAATAATTGGAGCATACTGCATAGTAAATAATAATAATAATAATAATATTATAATATTATAATATATCTGATATATATTGTCAAATTGTATGTATTACTGTATTTTATTTATTTAAATATATTTATTGAATTTATTTTATGTGTGATGTAAAAATATTTAAGTATTATCCACCATTATACTTACCTATGTAGATAGGTATCACGATAAAAAAGTAGAACAAACAAAAAATATTTATTCTATTTTATTTTTATAAGAGCATTAACATTTTTTAAATTAATTATTATTTTTAATTTAGATAATATTTAATCATATGATAACATTTTCCAATAATTTATTTAAATATAACATAAGTCACATAGTCGGAAGTACCCAGGATGAGATATCGTGACCAACACTGTTAAAAACGCTTCCAGAAACGTAATACTAACAACTAACCATCATTTTTTACATTGATTATTGATTATTTATTTATAAATTATTAATTTGAGATAGGATGCTAGGAGAATCCGTTTTGCCTGTGAGGATATTTGAGAGGAAAGATAGGTTATATGAATGTCTGCGGTCGGAGAGACTAGGGAGATTAAGGAGATCTTGAACTGGTGAATAATCATGGGGAGGGTGTTGGATGTTGAGTTTCAAAGCAAGAGTACGTAAGAAGCATCTCTGGACCCTTTCAAGCATGGAACTCGCATAGGCAGTAGACAGATCCCAGAGGACGCATCCATATTCCATAAATATAGGGCGCACAAGTGCGTAGTAAATTGACTTGATGGATGGCGTCAACTGAAAATCGCTGGAGGTTCTATGAATGAAACCCAAAAACTTGAAAGCTTGACAACATATTAATTGGATACGCTTAACGGGTGAGTGTAAAGCCAGGGTCACGAATTATATCTTCGGCGGGCTTGATATGTATATTATTAATTTCAAAGCAGGCGTGAGCGAGTGAAAGTGAACACAACGCATTTAGGGATGTTCGTAAAGAGACCGAGTGACTCGCCCCAAGCAACCAATCGGAGAAGGTCGTCTTGCAGGAGGCGACAGTCTGAGATAGAATTAATATGCAGATATAATTTCATGTCATCATCAAAGATCAAGAGTTTGGCATTCTGGAGTACAGAAGAGGCGGAATTTATGAACAGAGAACACAGCAGAGAAGATAATAAAACACCCTGGGGGACATCAGAAGTTGGAGAGAATATAGTAGAAGAGGATCCATGAATCGAGACAAAGAGGTACCGGTTAGTAGGGTAAGAACGTAACCAGGCAAGCAAGGGATCACTAATACCCATGAAATCCAGTATTTTGATCAAGAGGGAATGGTCAACTCGGTTGAAATCTTCAGCGAAGTTGGTATAGATAGTATCGATAATATCTACTTGGCCATGAACACGAAAAGAATCATATATACAAGAAGTTAGGATGGCATTATATGTGGTAGTAGAGCGACCTGGGCGAAAACCATGTTGTTCATCGATTAGAATGTGGTTGAAGGAGGCGGGTATGGAATTATATACAAGTTTTTCAAGGAGTTTTGATAGGTGCGATAGGATAGATATAGGACAATAGTTAATGATATTACTTGGATCTTTCGACTTAAGGATAGGAATTATAGAGCCAATTTTAAGTGGAGAGGGTTTGTGGAGAAAAACACCAGACTCTAGAGATTTGTTGAACAGGAAATAGAGGGGCCAAGCAATGACATCTCTTAATTGGAACAGATAGTCCCCTTGAAAACCATCTGGGCTTATAGAATAATTGCTACGAAGAATATAAAGAACACGACTAGCGTCATCAATAGAAAAGAGGACCTGATTTGTTGTTGGTTAGGAATAGAGAAATTTTTAGGAGATGATGGTAGAGAGGAAGTAGTTAGGGAATAAACAGATGAGAAATATTTGAAGAAGAACTCTACGGTTTCTGAGGAATTATAACTATTAGAACCGCCAAGGACAACATTAGAGGGAATAGAAGGAGTGTTATGGATTTTCCGGATGAAGGACCAAAACGAACAGGGGTTAGAGGTTAGGGAAGATTCCGTACAGGAAATAAATTTGCGATAACATTGTTTGGATAAAACTTATAGTGGACTAGTAGAATCGAAAATGCACGGTAGTCAATTAAGAACATGGATAACTTATATTTGGCATGGGATTTATTTTAGTTGTAAATAACGGTTTTTAATTCTTTAAACCAGAGGGGGAAAGTAATGTGTACATTAGGCACAAAAGAAATAATGGACATATGGATAGCATCAAGAAAAGTTGACATTATTTTGTCCATGTTAAAGGGATGAAATGCTCCCAGTTAAATGAGTTAAAAATGACGTTATTTTAGGGAGATCTGCCTTGGAGAAATTAAAGAAAGAAGAAGATGTTGGGGGAGGAAAGAAGAAATCAAGCTCAAAAAGAGAATCAAAGGAGGATGGAAGGAGTCAGGTGGGACTACATAATCTAGAGCAAGATTTATAGTAGTAGATTTACTGGTGGTAAATATCATATCAAGAGTAGAGCATTTGAAAAATTATTTAGTTGGAAAAACCACGAAGGGAATAAGTCTCAGGAACATAGATAGATTGGGAGGTGGTAGAAGAATAATAACAAAGGCTATTTGCATAGTTAACCAAGTAATGTAAGGGAGATTGAAGTCGCCACAGATAATGAATGAATGGGAAGGATAGTTTTGAGTTAGCTTAACTACTGCAGCCAGGTGGGTAGTATAGGAATCAATTGAGCATTGTGGGGGAAGGTAGACGCCACCTACTATGAAATTTGTGTGTTTAAGAAAAAACTTAATAAATATTAGGTCGATTGTTTGATCTGAGATAGAAAGAAGGGAAAAGGGAATGTCCTTGTGAAAGTTTACAGTTTATTATGGACCGTTCCGAACTCGTTTTACTGGTGATATCATTATGTGACTCCATTAATATTTGTACAAAAACCGTTAAATCAAACATCGTCGAACAAATTTCCAGTGTATTGACGGCTGTGGTCGTTCTGTCAGCCGAGTATTTTGTACATAAATATGGATTTTTGAACTCTACTAAATTTCTGGAATATGTGGACCGGCTAAGTTTGGGCAGACTCCACTTTGGCTTTGGCTGAATGGACCGTGTCAAATGGTCAAAATTCTGTTCACCACTCTTTGGCTTCGCCGAGACCTTAGTTCGAGAAAAAAATACCTTTCATGCGCATTTGGAGGTACGTCCGACTTATCATCCGAAATGATGGTCCAACTGTGTTATTATGCCGGCCGTCGTTTGATTTTCGGTTTTTCGTGTCCAACTTAGTTCTACTATATACGTAGTTCCATGGGCTATACAGATCGTCTGTAGATTTTAAATCAGTAAATTACACTATTAAATACATAGGTATAGTATACTTGGTGTATACATTCTCGTATTGCGTTTTGGATGATAACGTTTTTAAAACAAACACTATTTGTTTTTAATTCAACGTTTCGTTTGGAAACCAACAAGTTAATTTCTTAACAATCAATTAACTAATATGTATAAAAACTAAGTTATAAGTATATCTATGGGTAGTTTCATAAATTGACAAATATTTAAACGTATACATTACATAAGGCGTAATTGGCGACTATAGCCGGAACTGTATGATGTGTTTCGGCGAATGACGTTCGACAAATAATAATAATAATTGTAGTACACTGAAAAAATTCGAAAAACATTTTTACTGAAAAGTGACACAATTTAATTGAATTATTATGATATTTTTATACTACGCGTTATAAAAATATTTAAAACTATCGAAAACTACACCGTTTCCAAGGTTTTTATGTATTCTATTATGCAAATGATCGCCAAATATTATATTATAAACTATCTACATTTTTATATTATTGTTCAACTGACCATAAATCATATCGTGTTTCTTGGTTTTAGTGTTTTTTTCTTCTTTACTAAAGTCTAAGTCTTATCGTAGCGAAAATCGACTTTCATTCTTCTCTCTTTAATGCCAGAGTATTCATTTGTGAATGCCCGTTGCATCCAACTATTTCAACCACTCTCCTATGAATGTTTTTCATCCAGTCTTTCGCTTCCTTTCCTTCCTTTAATTATCCATTATGTCAGTTATGAAGAGATTATGTCATATTAGGTGTCCTATAAGTTTTTCACTTCGTAGGTAAATAGCAATACCTGTATTCTCTTTGCCCCAACTATTTGGAGAATTTCTGTATGGCTCTTCTTTTAATCCCAACAAATACGAAGTAATCTATTCCAGGTCCAAATTTCCATTGTTTCTAACTTTTTTTATATCTTGTACTCTTAGGGTTCAAGTTTCACAACCATACAACGTTACCATACGTAATTTTTGGCAAAGTTATTTCTGGTCTTTAGACTTAGATTATTGTTAACGCGAGTAATCGTGTGGAAGCTCTTTTTACCATAGTTATTCTATGTGTTTTTTCTACCGAACTCCTGCCGTCACTAGTCAGTGTACTTCCTAAATATTTATATTGTTGTACTACCTGAATAATTGTTTGATTATCCAAGTGTATGTTAACGATAGGGACTCTGCTATCTTTACTTAATACCATGACTTTTGTTTTATTTATATTGATCTTCGTAAGGTATCGATTTAATATGTCGTTAAGTGTAGTAAGTGGTTTTTGCAAGTATTTCGCTGTCTCTGTTACCATGGCAATGTCATCAGAAAATATGATACTATGGATTATCTTTCAAATTATTTTTACACCATTAGCTTTTACTTTGAGCTCTATTTCTATGAATATTCTAATAAGTATGGTGACATGGAACTTATTTCGCTCCTCTGTGGATTCTGGCTATAGATATACAGTTTATAATATAAATGTATACAATATACAATTTCCATAAGATAAATTATGTGTGAAAATTGTTCTTGAATACAAATAATTATATATATAGTACTAGAAAATCGAAAAAAAAAATGTTGATACCTATTTAAAAAATCCCAGTTTAAAGATATTAAAAACTAAAGAAACCACATTTAAAATAAAGAAAAGCGCATCATTTTATTAAAAACTAAGTTAGATTTTATGGGTTGGTTAACTGTCGCTGAAGGAAGACATTGAATGAGTTGAAGTAGTCATTCCCATACTGACCGGTTGATAGTTGATTATTTGCCTTATTTATAGATTTGTAACTGGTGTTCTCAGGAGAGTGTCGAAATTGTTTTTTTTTTTTTGAGTTTTCAACAATATAGGTAAGATAAATCTACAAAAACGAGTTTGTGTACAATAAATACATACTTTATAATTAAAGACCGGATTTTTATGAATTTATATTAATTAAATATGCATACAAATTTGCACTTAGAAAGGTAAATATATGCAAGCAAAAATACGAAATATGCATTATTAAATTATAGCTTTAAATTGAGTATTGGTAGGCACTTATACTAACAACATAAATTATGCAAAAAAAAAAAAGAATTTAAACCAAATATAATAATATTGATAGGTACACAAAAATGTTTAATGTTTTTAGAAAACAAAAAATTTACTACAATATGTAAACTTTTACAACCAAAAAAGGATGATATTCTATAAGTATTTTATACTAAATAATAAAATGTTTATATAATTAAGAAATCAAATTTGAAATTAAAATAAATTTATACGTAAATATTAATTTTAGCGATAATATGATATATTTTACCTATAATATGCAGGAAAATGCATTCCTATCAAAAATATACACTATAATGCCCAAAATATGCAAAAATATGCACTATAAAGTTTTTTATTTTAACGTTCATATATTGATTTATGAAAACTTATTGAATGCATATATTTGATGTAAAAAATAGCATTATGCATTTTATGCAAAATCCGGTACACACATATATATATATAGTTATTTATTTGCCAAACAACATGAGTTATTTAAATGATAGGTAAATTTATTATTATTATTATTATTATTATTAAACAATTATTCGTTTTTCAATGTCGAAACAGCAGTAATCCGTTGAATAATATTATTCAGTGCTACATATGTTATGAATACAATTTATTCTACAAATATCTGTTGATAATATAGACTCCGGTTCCTTATATTAGTATTATCCCTGAAATCTGAAAAGTAAATAATATTGACCAATCACGATCAAGTAAATATGTGTGACTTGTTTCATAGTATATAACTACCACTTATTTGTTATTAGTATCACTATTCAACGAATAACTTTTACATTGGAAAACACTTATCGCTTTATTCGGAAGTTTATTACCCGAATATAAAATATATTTGACCAATAATTATCTGTAGAGTAGATGGACGATTGAAAAATCGGGTCTCGGTGTCGTACATGTTTGTGTAAATTATATTTATCTAAAACTATTTAAAAAATTTGGAAAATCCAGATGAGAAAAAAAAAATCTAGCAAGGTAGAATAGTTTACTAATTGATCGTAAATATGCCAACGAAGATTGTATCGTTGTATAAACTTACAATAATTTATATAACGTTTTTGCAAATTCGATTTTCTCTCACGTGCACACAAATATAAGATAAATGTTTTTAAGTTATACACATCGGGTAGTTGTTATAGAATATATTATAATATATTATTTAATTCATAGGAGGTATATTATATTAAGAAACTCGTAGGAATTATCGCAATAATTGTGTGTACCTACAGGGAGATCATCGCACATCGCACACCCAAACGCAGTGATTTCACATTGATGTAAAATATACTTTATAATAATATAGTATACTGACTATATCAAATATAACATCGTATAAATACGTAATAATAAATAAAATATGTTTGTATTGAAATTATATCTATAACATACAGTATATAATATGGGCCACGGCAGTGTGTTTATGTTACTGATTAATATTGCAACTAAATTTTTAACCATGTTCAACTCACATCTAAGACATCGCAGTGATCATGGCTGAATGAATATTTTTATACAATTTTCAAATATTGTATACCTACACCTGTATTAATCGTGCAGAACTCAATATGAATATGTCAAAACTAACAATAGTAGGTATAATAATATATTGTTAAATATTTTAATATATGTTTATTAATATTACTGATTACGATTTGTAGCTCAAAAAAAAAAATAAAAAAAATATATATATATATATCCAAGCATATAATATGTACTTAAAAATCCAAAAATATGCATTGAAAATATGCGTTTAAAAATAAATGTTAACGGTTTTATTGTTAATTAATTACGAAATATTTTGATTTATCAGATATTTTATGCAATAGTTATTAGAAACTATAATGAATTATAAATACAATTATATATATATATATATATATGAAATAAGTTATATTATTATTTACTATAGTTATTATGCTTGTTATATCTAACACGGATTAATTAATGGCTTTTAAATTCATAAAATATGTAACGAAAATTTTTCGAAAGTTTACGAAATAGTGTCTAAAAGTAAACCCTCCAGCTCCAAAAAAAAAAAAAAAAAATACCAATTTATATGCAAAATAAAATTACAATTATTTTGCATAGTCCAAAAGCGTGTTTATTTCTTCCTCGGTTGTCTTAATGCACTTAACTGTGTAAAATAAATGTGCAAATGCTACTAATCTTTTATGCTCTACTGATTATTAATTTCATAATAAATTTAAACTAGTTTTGTATTTCTCAATTTATTTAACGTGAATAACGTTTGGTCTTACATTGAATTTTTTAAAGTAGCTAATGAATATAAAACTATGAGTACAGTATAAACCGTATATTTGATATGTATAGTCGAACATCGATTATCCGGGGTAATAGTGGGGGAGGGGTAATTAATTAACCACGGTTAATCGAGACATTTTATTTAATTACAATAATTACAATAATGTACAATATCCTATATGCATATACGCGTGTACAATATGTTATATTTATGTACATATGCGTGTATATTATCATGTTATAAAGTTATCAGGGATTGAAATATCAAGTAATCAGTCTTTCTTTTTTGTGGTTTACTTGCCTTACTTCACTTCTAATTTTTCTTAAATTCATGACGTCACGGAAGTCAAAATTTTCTTAACCTACGTACAATATACTGTTTAACCATTCCTTTATTTCTGGTGCACATAAATTTTTGAAACAGTGAACACGGTTAATCACGAACACGGATAATCGAGATACGGTTAATCGAGGTTTTACCGTAATCTATTTACTTTACAGAACGGTTTTTTTTTTTTGCAAAACTGATAACAAGTCATCCGTTCTGTACACAGTTGCATGCATCAATATAAAGTATCAATATAAAAATTATGATGGACAACATATCGAAGACCATCGTGCAGTCGGCTCTCCCCCACATTATCACAATATTTCAAAAAAATGCAATTTAATTGTAACTAATTACCATTTTTTGTTTTAATTTGCAACTCATCAGTTGACCCGTAATAAATGAAAATCCATCTGGCGCGAAATTCATATCATCGGCGTTTTGCAATGTAGGTATTATAAACAAAAAAAAAAAAATAATAAAAGCAATTAAATAAATGGGAAAGCGTATTTTTATACACACAATATTGCTTCGTGATATTTTATATTAAAGTAGCATAAAATCTCGATGAGCCCATTCTCCAAAATATGGATTTCTACTGACTTATTAGTATGTGTTTCAATTCGAAATTGTTTAAAAACGTTTCTATTTGTTTTAATTAAATACGATTTTGAACAAATATCATGATTACTCAAAATTTAATGTAAAAATAACACTGGATAATTTATAAATTGCGTAATTTTATTGTATACGTACATTATCACACAACGACCCGTTTACAGCGTTACTTAAACATAATATTGATAAAAAAAAAAAGCTGGTCATTATGATAAAATATTTAAACGCCACTACGCTAAAAGTCCTATTATGAATCAGCCTTTACACACTAGATTTTTACGGTTGAATTTTGATATGTATAGAAATGTATCAAACATATAAAAAAAAATGCTGTAACGCTCGTTATCACTTTGTGATGTATGGATTTTTAAGCTTGAAAATCTAGATTTGTACTCAATGTGAAGGTTAGATACTTCTTAATACTTTCTTTAAACTTATTTAGTTATTTACTTATCAGGTTTGTAATTAGAATATATTTAGAATTTATAAATTATAATCGTGTACAAAAAAGATTGATTAAAATGATTACCTACCTATATATATTGTAATATTACTATTTCAAGGAAGAATTCTACCGTATACCCGTTTCCGCCAAAACTATACCCTTCCTTTTTCGGCCGATTCACTTTTCCACCAGGTATAAAAATCGATAGTGTTCAATCGATAGTAACAATAATAGATATCACTATATTTTATAAACATCTCCATACTAAATTTATTATTGAAAATCGGTAGTCACAATTTATTTTTATAACCATTTTATTAATAGTTATATATATAATACATCGAAGTTCCACTGGGAATCGTTAGTTTTTTAAAAATATTTTAAATTTAATTTTAAATATGTTTAGGATACGAGTATAAAATAACAAAATAAAATTTGAAAAAAAAAGTTGAGTAAAATTACAATTTAGATACATTAATAAATATAACACGTCTTGTTTATTAAGTATAATATATTATATTTGTTAAAAAAAAAACACACGATTTTCATAAAATAAATAATAAAATAGGTATT